>JARJCM010000149.1:0-259034 GCA_029233265.1 Mycena alexandri
AATCCCAGAGCGTTCGTAGCAACCTCGAGACGAGTTGAATTATCCTGATAGGATAGGGCGACGATTTGGCCTTGTGTTGTCTAGGATAACCGACTCTAGTTCACGGCTCAACAACGGATTGCCGGTATTGTCTGTTATTTTCCACTGCATTTCTCGGATCTCCGCCGTCGCGAGCTAATTCCCTGATTTTCGATAGTTATTTCCCGATTTCCGGCAATCGCCCAACTCCAACGATATAAAGAGGTAGACTAATCTTTAAGCTCTAAACAAACTCCCATTCAAGCTCCTATTCAACTACAACATTGATCATGCCTATCCGCATCATCGCAATAGTCAACCGCCTCCCGCACATCTCATTCAAAAAATTCGACAAACACTGGTAGGTCGCCATTCGCTCGCCCGAATCATCAACAGCGCGCACCCTTTGCGCCCATTCATACATTTTTTACCACAACTCCAACGCTGATAGCACACAGGGCCAAATCCACGGCCTCCTCATGATCATCGCAGCTCTTCCCGCCGTCAAATCCGGGGTGGTGAAGTACAAGCAGGTTCGTCAGTTCCACTTAACTCGTAATTCAACCGAAGCTCGAAGATACATTGGAGCTCCGGGCAAGCAAGAAAAGTGGCGAAGGTGACTGCTCCCATTGCTTTTTCTAAAATTTGCTGGATCTGGCAGAACGACAATTGCCGCAGACACTCCTTCCTCACGAGAAGGATTTCTTCGAGCGGAGCAGTGTCAAGGTCACTGCTGAGGATTGGACTCGGTGATTCGGATTTTCAGAGTCGGTGGGTCCAGGTTTTCTTTTGAAGCGGGAGTCTGAATCTGGGTCTGTCTCGACGAAAACTCAAGCGATTTTTGCTATTGCGGGGTGAGAAATTGGACGAAGCAGCAGAACCTGAGCTGAAACATTCTTGAATTCCGACTTTTCGAAATCGAAGTGTTTAACATCGGCACTAATGAGTCGCCGCAGAATATTCTTCACCTCGACATTTTGATCGATTTTGGGGCTCGTTCGGCCTTCTCGGCGATGTTGAAATCATCTCAAAGAGTTCAGTAGACTATGCCGTCGAGCCAAACGTTTCCAGACCGTCGAGTGAGTTCCATCATGTCGAACTTGATCTCTAAACTCGACTTTAAACTGACTATTTCACGATCTTTACATTGTTAAGATGCTTTAATGACTCAGTGCGTCTGTCCTCCGGACGACACTACCACCCATCCTGCTAGTCGCCAGAGAGTAGCTCCCTACTGTGTGTGTCGTGCATGTGCTTTTGCAAAGAGAGACTAGGAGTTGTGGTTTTTTTCTGGCGTCAATCGGGGAATGGATTATCCACGAAGCAAGAATTACTGTTCGAAATGTTGTACAAGTTGAACAAGTGTAGAACTTAGTCTATCCAAGTTCGATTCTGCGCGCGCTGCTCCCTAGCTTTCCAATATTTTTACTATGAGCAGCGAACACTCGGCTTCATATCGTCGAATACCCATCGCCGAGAATTCCGCCAATGCGACGTTCAGGAGGTTGAGCGCCGTAGTTTCATCTCCATCATCGAAAAATATGCCGCCGAGACACCGGATAGCTTGCGCTGTCCCGAGCCTATTCCGTACCTTGAGAGTTAATCCTAGGAATAACGTCCCACCGCGCTGTAGTGAGTAAGCCGTTCATTTGATACGCATGATCAGCAAGTTTCTCCAAGCACAGCAGGGAAATTTCTGCATGTTTTCCCCGCGAGGAGATATAGAGCGCCTCGAAGGCAGCCTTGGCTACCGCAGTGCGTCCTTCTCGCAGATCTAGCATTGCGATGATGGTGTCACATGCGGATAATCCGCGTGGAAAGGGCGTAGCATGGAAGATGGCTCGAGCGGCATCGACATTTTGAACCACACTCGTTTCAGAGACGCCAGTGGCAGCATCAATGAAGGCGATATTCATCAGGCTGTAGGCGTGTGTGAGGGATTTTCAGCAAATGTGTCCTGGAGATTTTCGACTTGGAGGCTCCGTGATTCGGGTATTCGGTTAGGAAGTGGATATTGCGAGTGTGGCAGATGCGGTCCTGTCTACCGTTCTGCAGGCCACAAAGAGCGAGCCGTTCCCTGGCTCTCGTAAGCAGCTCCGCCGCCTGGTGAACTGGCTGAGAGCTATGCAGCAAATTGCTTCCGCGCGGAAGCAATGCACCTCGAGCATAATATTGGGCACGTTAGCAGCCATTTCCTGGCCTTTGCGTGCGTGGCTTTTCCCTCGTGAATAATCGCCAATGTGCCATAACGCCTCGGCCATGACTGTAAGAGTGTGGCATGTTCCTCTCCTTGTTCGGCCAGCAACAGACCTGCTTCATATAATTTCAATGCCCCGTGAGGATCACTGTTGCGGAGATGTTGGTACAAGCCAAAGACACGAGTGAAACGAGCTGTGAAGTACATCGGCGAGGTTCAAAGGGAAAAGAAAGAATAAACTCACCTTCACCAGCGGTATCTTTTGCTTCGCGGAACCGTTGAACGCCTTGGTGCTCAGTTCTTCCGGCGCAGGAATCTCATTGTACATCCAGGACATGAAGAGCGCTGTTGTGTATTCACCCTGCAGAGTGATGTCTCCAATTTCCTCCACCAGATCTAGTACGCGGAGAAGAAACCCACGAACACTGCGCGACATAGCGTGAGTCACTTCGCTGAAGATTATCATACTGCCGTCTCTATGAGCATGTTAGTGATGGGGAAACGATCAACTCGCCTGCGCACTGTATCTTTAATGTCGGCCGCGGGCGCATTCCTATCCAATTCGTCGAGGATCAGAGTTTGAAAGTTCCCGACGTTGGTGGCCATCCGAGGAATGAGATTGCCCGAGGATATCTGCTGATGATCCCTCCACAGGAGCATTAAACGGCGAAAATATTGCCGTAATGGTTGCAACACCGCGAGCGGCGGTGGGCGATGACATCGAATGTATTCCCTGATGGGAACCAATACTTTGAGTTTTCGGTGTCGATCAACATAAGCCAAGGAAATCCGAAGCAGGGTAGCCTTGGCAGCCAGAACGTCGACAATAGATAAGTCGCTTTGCAGCAAGTCTCTCGGATATCCCGTCGGGAAGCAAGGAAAGAATGCCTAGTAACTGCAGCGCATTTGGCGAGGATAGCATCCTCGGACTCGAAAGAGACAGGGATATGGAAAGGTCTAGGTTCGAATCCTTACCGGCCCCATCAGACAGGACGGTGGTATTTCCATTTTCCCACCGTGATAGAATAGTCCTGCAGCCTTCATATGCGGCCAAGTTTGCGATCAGTGAAACCGCCAGAGGTAAATTGTTCGTCAAACGTAGGACGTCGTCCACATCCGTCGGCGTGCAGACGTCGTCCGTGATGTCCGAGAAAGTCTGGCGCTCAGCAGCGAGTGTTAGTGGCTGAAGTGGAGCGAGGAAAGGTCGACTCCATTTAACTTTAGCCGGTCGTTCAGCCCCGCGCATTGTAACCTGACATGCGGTAAGAAAATATGAACTTGAGGGTGTAGGTCGTGCAGTGCCAGCTCTTTATATCTGCCAACAAAGATAAAAATGCTTCCATGGCCTCCCGGGACTCTCGGGGCTCCCATGGGGTTTCTAGATTGTCCAGAACCAAAAGAGCCGGCGAGGTAGCGAGAAAATATTGACAGATTCTTTGCTGAAGGTTTTTAAAGTCCCCAAATCCGAGGGCAGATGCTATGCTAGCAAGTAAGTCGTCGCAATTTCCAGCGGAGTCGCAAGAGACGAAGTGACGGTTCGGGTATCTGGATACAATGTCGCCGTGATGGAAGGCAGCGGAGGCCAGTGATGTTTTCCCCATCCCGCCTGGCCCCAAAATCGCCACTCGTGTCAAATCACCCAGTAAAACGGCAACCAAGTCCTGCATCTCGGTCTCGCGACCGTGGAATATCTTGGGTTGAGCGGGTAAAAGAGGCAGACTGATCATGCTTAAAAGACTTTTAGCATACAGGCATACCCGTCTTGGGAATTTTCACCTGCTCGTTCGAGTCGAGAAACCGGAAGTAAGCTACCAGTTGGATCAGAACACAACTACTCGATTTATTCACTAGGAACGTACTGAGATGGAGCTAGAGGTCTCCGATATGGTTCCTGAGCCGCCGATAAGCTCTAACAGCTCATGATTCCGCCTCGATTCTTCACTCCATATTTCGTGCAATTTCACCATGGGCTCCAATCGAGAGCGCACCTAGATATGTACGTTGTGGTTAGCTCATGCTTCCAAACAGTGATAGGCCTTACAATAAACACGTCGATTGAAAATTGAAGTGAAGTTTTGCAATCTGCCAACGCTGCAGCGTCTCGGCTTTGCCCAAAGAAACGCTTGACTTTTCCCGATCCAATTTGACCCTCGATGAAGGAATATATTTTTTGCAACGTTCTTCCAAAGCCTCAGTTTGTTGGTCATGAAATGAGCCCGAGATACGCACTCAGCGAACCGCGCAATGTTAGACAGCTCCGAATCAGGAAGGGCACCCGACTTCAAGTTGCTCAGGATAATAATTGCGCATAAAATCTCGTGCACGGAGTCCGCCAATGCAAGGCTTTCCGCTCGGTATCTGGCGATTTTCTGAAGTGGATGAGGCTTCTCGAATGAAGAGACCGCAACAAAGAGACATACTTCAACTGTTTCAAAAATCGATTTGCTAAGAGCTACAACGGTCAAGAGAAACGGAACTTGAGCGCTTTCGGCAATATTCTGGAGCAAAGAAAGGGCTGTAATGGCACCATGAAGGTGTGTGCGGGGGGCATATGCGGGTGCCGGTCAAGTGCCAGTGGGGAAACCACAGGAAGATATTTGTTGACGGGGAAGGTCATGTCACTTGGAGCCCCTTCCAGGTTTTATTCCAACGGCCTTGGAAACTTTCGCTCTCATCGGATACTGTTCATGCCGTATGTGTGAGTGATATCCATCCAACATCTGTGTTTGATATTGCGTTAAGCACTCCCGCACCACCCGAAAACTAGCCTCAATCCGGTCACGGTGTCTGTATCTGCTACCCGCAATACACCCAGACCATCCAAATGCGCGGAGAAGAAACCTCTCCTCGCCCACCCCGGAACGTACGTAAGTACATAGCTATTACCTGGGAAACGCCGCATATACACACCCCCCCCCCCTTTTTTATGCTCTGCCTCCGAGTCCGCCAGACCTAATCTGGGCGGCTTGTCCCTCCCTGCCGACATTAATTAATTAACTTATTGACATCCACACAGAACTCTTTGCATTCCAGCTTGTTTCGTCGGATCTGATACGTACTCCTGGAATGAGTCCCTAGTAAACCTCTGATGGCGGTTCCCGATTACCTGCCGCCCTCTGCGCTCGCCGCCATCGTCCGCCGTCCTTCGCGTCCCTGCGCTCAAGCCTTCGGCCGAATCATGTAGCTGTACAATGCATCCCGAAATGGAACTGGGCCGGTCATACGCGAGAATATAATGCCATAGTCAACGCAAACTTATTCGAACTGAGCTGCCCCCGTGGTTTTCTCGCCTTGTCCTTCGGTTCTCGGGATAAATCCGCTGTACGCCCGGCGGTATCTTTCTAATTCCAATCATCGAACTCACTGAGCACCGTATCAAGCCTATTCCAACCAGAATACCATTCCAAAAAACACCGTCTCAAAGGGCACAAGTTCAGTTTTCTCGTGACATCTTTCTCGTTCGCCAACATCCAATGCCTGCTTCTCAAATTTTGCGATAGTTCCGATTTACGTTGAGGTTCGCTGATTTATCAAACACGACACAAGTGGATGGTCACCCTCATCCATGTGTGCGAGGTCGCTCCTCATGTCAAGCAGCTTATGCCCTACTAGTATCCAAATTGAATGTTCATCCAATCCTCGCTCGCACCGCTGTTTACCGAGCCTGATGTTATGCCGCTCCATATGGGTTGATTCGCCCTGATTCATTTTGCGAGATCTCCTCTCCCCAACCTCACCTATTGCATGCACCCGTTTAATTGAACTGGTGGCCAAGCAGAAGAAATCCTGGGTTGGATATTGATCCACAGATCTTCCTTTTGCCTTCCCTCTCTTGACTTCCCTAATGCCTTTGTCCAATCTTACAAGGGCTATCGGAAGGTCACGAGGGCACGAGCCAGAGGGAGTAACATAAAGTCGCTGATACGTGGATTAGCGCAGAGGAAAAACTACGGGTGAGGCGCAAACCAATGGGGTATGCACGCGGAGGCGGTGGAAATCAAACGGGACCGCAGCGGAATAGACCGGAATATAGCTACCTACCTCTGATCGAGAAGAATCCACCGCCCTACTGAGTAGTAGGTGCAATTCCAGGTACACCTGGTATATTACGGCGCGATCCTGTTAAGAAACAGGAAACTCGAGGCTGGGAAGTCGTTCAAAACCTCCTCCAGTTTCTCGCAGTTGTTTGATTGACATAGCAGCTCCCGGGCCTGCGTCTCTGAGGGGGTAAATGCTCTAGAGATCATGGGTCCAGGAGTCTATTCGTCTTGAACGATCCGCGGAAGTACGGTCTTGTGAGAAATAATCCGCCGGGCGCGAGCATTGACGTTAGCGTAGTACAGTTGGACTACAAGCAAGTTGCAGTCAAATTTCAAGTCCACAGACGGGGAAATAAGTTCAATGGGCAAGCACAGAAAGAGGTCATATGATGGTATTGCCAGGGCAGCATTAGGATGGGGAGAGGTCGTCCTGATGTTGCGCGAGTCTACAGAGCGGCGAGCGCGATGCTAAGCCATGGAGTACGGATATCTGTCCAGATCTCCCCGGTCGTTTCGTGGCTACAAAAAATCCCCATTCCGCGCATTATTTAAGCCATGGCAGTCGTACGACTTCGAGCACTGTTGACGGAGCTGTACCAGGTGGGTGGTTGTTGAAAGAAGACCGTCGCTTATTCCCAAAAAGGAAGGACTTGATTTCAACATCCCCGAGATGCCCGAAAAGGACAAGGATGTTGGGCGGAAGGGTGGCTGAGTTGAGAGGAGTGAAATCAAGTGGATTGCTGTTCAACAGTCAGACCTCTACTGTATATTGTTCGAGGCATTGGGAGTGAACATCGTCGAGGTTCAAAGCTGTGTCAGCAAATCACTTATAAGAGGGTGGAAGCACTCGAGCTACGCCCTTCCTAGAAAAGCTTTCATACAATTTTTTGTGGGGGAGAGGGTTGGTTTTATCTTGAGTTTCGATAATAGGCAGTGTTTATAAATGAACCTATGACATCACCGGTCCACCACTACTCGCATTCCCGCGGCAGGTGCCTTCATTCTTGATCTCCATTGCTACAGTCTGATATTACTACACGATGTTTCAGAGCTATTCCGTAACTCCTCATCGCATTCAGTACAGAAACCGTAACAGCCCTGACCGGAAATTAACATTTTGAGGCTTGAACCGTTGAAATGGTCGGAGGCGGCGGCTGCAAAGAGCGGCGCGCCTTCGACGTGGAGTTCTTCGTCCAGTCTGGATGCCCTTGGGACGTCCTCTTATAGTTGAAAGGGAGGGCCTCTGAGACGTTCTACAATTTGAGTAGCCGTGGGACGCAAATCCGAGGGTCGCATTCCAGCAGTCCTGAAGTAACATGCCACAGTTGCTCCAGTATCAGTGTCGACCAGGAGGACGGCTTTAAAGGTTTTTGACCGGCGAGAACCTTCGCTATGACTGCCGGATCTTTGGTAATTTCGTAAAAGGGAACCTTTCCAGTCATTCTCTTTCACGGTAATGTTATCCTAGCTTTCGAACAGAATGCAAAGACTCACTCATAGCAGACACATGCGAATGCATAAATATCAGAGCCGTAATGATTGATTTCATCTTGGAATAACTCGGGTGCTTGATAACGCAAAGTGCCACCTCGTCCTCGTTCCACAGTCACATGGGTGAAGCGGAATGTCATGGGATTTGTATGTAGGAGAGACCGAAATCTGCAATACATGCCCGAGCGGAGGGAGTTACGAGGATGTTGACCTAAGACTGTGTTAAGGATGCTGGCACCTTCAGGTATGTTTGAATCCATACCGCCTTTAGATCGCCATGCACCACATTATTCTTGTGCAAATATTCCACACCGAGCGCAACATCGAGGACCTTGTCGCCACCAAGTTCAGACTGATTTATTCGAATGTGGATGGACTTACAAAGGAAAGGCGGATTATGTTGAATGGTCTTTTCTGAGATACTCGAATATGTTTCCGTTCCCCATCCACGGCGAGAATTAAACAAAGCCTCTTCTCCAGATAGTAGACACCAAAGAAAGGCAATACATTCGGGTGACAGAGCTGACGCCAAAGAAGAGCTTCTCGCCAATTCCTATAGGAAGTATAATCAACGGCGCTGCCTGAGAAAAGTTCAACAGTGACGAACATTAATAGGACCTCGATATCTGAGGTTTTAAATAGGCGCCATCATTTTGATGCAAACCTCCCCTTCTTTTGATGGAACCCCTCCAGACGTCACTATAATTTTCCAGCATCCACTTGCTCTTCGGTGTTGAGATCAGGAACAGGAAACACCGCGGGTGCCGCCCAGAAACTCGGGAAAGGTCTCAGCAGAGCTCGCATGAGGAAGGATCTAATAGACCGTGTGGAAGATTGATCGTCCAACAGCTGGAACTGGGTTAGCACGTCGTAGTTTCTGGATGAACCAAACTTACATCCTGTAGGAGGTTCCAAAAGATGCTGTGGCTGAAGTGTTCCGACGGGATAAAAACTGTTTGTAAGTTGTTGGATTTCTAAGGAGGCCCGATCACGTCTGCGCGGGTATCTTCACGACTCTGGACTGAATCACTTGAGAGATTGTGGGGGTGATGTGGTGATGAGGTGTTCGGGGATTTCAATGGTGCATGTTAAAGCTTAACACATAGTTGTCCAAACCCGGTTGACGGAAGGCGTCACCAATGTGAGTTCTGTCGGCTAGCAAGCAGGAAAACGTAGTGGAGCACCGAGGAGGGATATATTGGCTAGGGAATGTAAGATCTGCATCTGGGATGTTTTCGTCCTCGCACTCGTCTAAACCGTCGATTACAATAAACCAAATGTACGGTCCAGAGTTTCCAGCGCAAGGTTCAATGATCAGCCTCTGCAGCTGATCACCAAAGGATCCCGACAAGATGGATGGGTCCTCCTCGACCACCCGAACAATATTCTCCCTCACAGCGGTGAGGCTCTCCAGAAGTGTAAGCTGATGTGCGATGGTCAGAAAAAGTTTGGCTCCATCCCCGCGAGACAGATGTCCCGCTTTGAAGAAGAAGCTACCCCCAAGGCGACCATCAGCTTTGAGTTGGCGGCACAATGCCTGGGCAATCACTGATTTCCCCACACCAGCCCGGCCATATAGCCAAAGCACCTGGCTCTTTGGATCGACCTCGGAGGACCAGTTGTAGAGGTCATGAAGGAGCTCTATCTGGGGGGGTTGCGGGTGCGAGTATGTTGCCGATAAATTGAGGGATTGATCGTGAGCTGAGGCGTGGTGCAATAGGTGTAGACCCCCGCTGGGGTTGATCTCGAGAGGGTTAGTGGTGGGGCGGATGGGGGCAGGCTTTTCTGCGACAACTGGGACCGGGACTGCCTGTGCCTTCTCCGGACCGGGTTCGGCGACGAGCTCCAGCTCATGAATCAAGGGTTTCGTGTTCGGCCCGTGGAACTCTCCCCTTCCACTGGTTGACCAGCAAATTCGGGTTTCCGCAGCGCCTTCCTGGAATGCATCGGCCATGATAGCAGCATCCGCACCTGAGAAGGGTTCCGGGGTGGAATGTCTGGATGCACTTTCCTCGGGTAAAGAGGGCGCGACTCTTCCCTGAATCTGCTAGCTCACGAATCAAGAGTTCGTCTTCGACTGTTCCGGACTCTCCCCTTCTTCCACTAGTTGACCAGCGAAGTCAGATTTTCCGCCATGCCTTCTAAAACAACATCGGCTATGATAGCAGGAATGAGCCTGAGAAGGCCCCCCGCGTATCGAAGGTCGAGATGCACTTTTCTCGGGCACAGAGGGCACAATCTCCGCTGCAGCTGTTTTTTTTCCAGAACGGGTTCAGCGCGAGCTCCTTAGCGTCGAGATTCACAGTACCTTCCTGTTTGCGAGCCGGAACGACCACCCCCAGGCGCCGGGGAGGCCTCCAGCATTAGGCGTGGCGGCCAGTACGTGTTCGATGGGGATCTTCTTGGCTAAAGAGGACGACATATCAGTGACTTTCATGTGAAAAAAGGGATAAGGCAAACCGATTTCGGTGAAGATATCGACGATACCCTCGCCGGTCTTTGCACTAGTCTCAAAGAATAGTAATCCCTCCTTGGTAGCGTACGCCTGGGCCACCTCCCGCGGCACCTGTCGCAGACTCTCTCTTGGGGTGGCGGTTGCGTCGTGAGCCTCGGCCTCGGATTCAGACGACGCAGGGGCCTGGACGAGATCGACCTTGTTGCCGGCGAGGACGATGACGATGTTGGGTTTGGCTTGCCGTTGAAGCTCCTTGACCCACGACTTTGCCTTCTCCAAGCTCGTCGCCTTTGTCACATCGTAGACAACCACTGCGGCCTGAGCATTGCGATAGTATATGGGCTGCGTTCGAGAACATCATGACGAGAACGACGCCAAGCTTGCTGAGATTGCACTCACGGCCAATGAATAGAACCGCTTATTTCCAGCAACATCCCATATTTCATACTGCAGTACCCAGTCTTTACTAAGACGATGATGTGTAAAAAATGCGGCGCCGATAGTAGGCTCCTCGTTGGCTTGGAATTCATTGGATACCTAGTAGAAAGACGTTCAATGCCATGGTGCGGTGTGTGTGGGCCGAAAGGGACGCACAAAACGGGTAACGACGGATGTTTTGCCGACAGCGGCTTCGCCTGAAATCCGAGGTCAGTTTTGAGCGAGTCAGGGTCGCAAGCGATGGATAGTGACGCCTCATCGAAGGAGAGGCATATGACGTACCCAATTAGACAGAGTTTTACTTTAGAAACTTGCCAGATGCTGGGTCGGGCATGAAGGGTTTTATTGAGGCCAGACGGGACTGTCGGGGATAGTCGTTAGGCGGGGTCCAAAGACAGCGTGTGCAACGCCAAACGTCACCGGCGGGGACGGACCTCTATATTTAACGCGACAATTTGCGATCAAGCAGAAAAAGTTGTAAATTTTGCCATGTCCAAGATTGTGTCCAAGAAGTTTGTCAAGCTGGCATCTCATGTTGTCCAGAGCCCGATTTGCGCGCACGAGAGCTCAACCACTCCTGCTTCCCCAGTCCCGAGCTTGAAAAGCTGTGTCAGTAGCTGCTACTTGCTGTCACTGACTTCGATGCAAACAATGCAAACTTCTTCGTCGTCGCAGATCGTCGCAGTGACTTCGCCATTCTGGTGCGGCATCATTTTCCCGAGCCGTTCCGGGCACTCTAGAAACCCGAGGTGCGGCTGACACTGAAGACCTCTCGTCGAAGGAAGAGTCGTTGGAAGTTAGAACAGCCAAATTTATTCCCACCCCTATGTCCTGAAAAAGACGCGTCAGGTCATATTCTTTGGTTATTTAGATTTCTGGGAGGACAACCGCCGGTCACATCGGTGATCATGCAACGTCCCTGTTACGGTTAGGATCAATCTAGTGAACTAGAATGCGTTGGACCGTCGATACGAACCATACGATGGTCGAAAACCGGGTATATAAAAACCCCTTCTACCAGACCAGTTGAAAAAATTGTACATATCCGCGCTGGTTCCTTTGTTGGAAAGGCAAGGTAAATGTGTAAACCTGTTCAAGTCGTGCGGCAGACGATGCACGACCGTAAGCAGAGTCCGTGACCGACAGGGAACTTGGAAGTTCAATAGACCCTCGACAAACGAATTTGTCCTCCGTTCCGCTTGTGTTGGTGGTCATACAAACTTGAAGTCCCTGCAAATCAAATTCCGCGCCAGATGCGATTCGTCAAAGAAACAGATTTAGAGCCGCGAAACCATTCATGATTTAGGGCGTCGTAGAATATCTTGAACCGTTCCAACTCGTGACGTGGGGGGGCGAAAAGAATCGTTGTCGAGGGAGAAGCGGTTCACTGAAACCTACCGCCGGATATGTTTGAGGTTCTGCCGGCAGCGAGTATAGCCCAGTAATTTCCCACAGACCAAAGAGGGCCGGTGAATGCAGGACCGGATGGCAACCAGCAGTGAAAGGCCTCCTTCAAACTTGAGCGCGGATTAATTTGAGTGTTGAATGTCGAATGTCTGGGAAGGAGAGAGAAGTCGAGATTCTGAAGCGCCGGCAGACAACGATGGTAGTTGCACTGTCTGCGTCTTGCACCCCTGGTTCGTTTTTCGACGTAGGAAAGTTGAGATCTTTAGAACGGACTGCTCGACTAGAGTTTCTTAGCTCAGTAAACCAAATTCATGGCCAGTCATGGAAATTATGCGAGAAATCTCAAGACTCTGAGTTGTTAATCAGGCGTTGAACGTTTCGGCGGGAAGTGAACCCGGTTGTCTTGTGAAACATAATCCGCGAGCCGTCGCACTACAGTTGACTTCAGCAACTGGCAGTTGAATTTCAAGTCACAGACAGGCAAATAATTGAATAGGCAGAAAGAGGCGACTGACACGGATGATGGTATTCCCGGGGAGCGCAGTGAGGAACTGAGAGGAAGTCATCCGGGTGTTTGGGTCTACGGAGGAGAGCCATGGAGTGCTGGGAGTTGTACCAGAAATTTCTTGGCTACAAAAGAGGGAGCCCCCATATTCTTTCGCGTACATAGCATTCGGGCCACGGCAGTCGTACGATTTCGAGCGCTGTTGCTGTTGATTCCGTGGTGTGGTTGTTGATTGAAGAAGACAGTCGTGCGAACGTTTGGACGCTTCTCCGATTTCTTCCGACGGGTGACCCCTATTCCCGAAAGGGAACACAGTGGTCTTGAGGCTTCCTGGTTCAGAGAACGTTTACAATTCTGGTTATCTCCGTGCTACGGCCTTCTTTTGCATGGCCCCGCGGCTGTTTCAGCGCTGCAGCCACCTGAGTTCTCGAACAATGGACTATTATTTGTCTTCCAATCCACAGCCAAACAAACATTGTTTGAGACCGCTTGGACTTTTGAAACCTTACTTGAAATTCATGCACCTTCCTCCTCCAACACACAACAAACCATGGTACCCCCCCTCCTTGTTCTCCTTGTCCCCCGTCTACTACTAACCCTTACACGCAGAGCAACGACAAACCCTACGGTCGCAACCGCGAATCCATCGCCGACATCGACCTCGAACTGCACAACCTCTTCATCGAGCACCCCGATGCCACCATAGGCGAAGACGGCAACCCCGTCATCCCCGCCGACGCCCTCGTCGATGTCTTTCGTTCCTTCGCCGAGCAATACGGCGGGATGGAGCTTTTGGCGGCGGACGAGCTGGCCATGCTCGAGCAGTTGATTGCGAGCAACCCGGGCATGCAGGTGACGCCGCAGGTGGCACTGGCGTTCATTGCGGAGAAGACGAAGCACAGTCCGCCGCAGAGTCCGCCCGTCGACCAGCGCAATGGCAACAACCGGAATAACAACAGTGGAAGTGGAAGTAGCGGGAGCGACGAGGAGGGCAGAGGGAGAGGGTCCGACAGGGATGGGGGAGACCACTCGAGGTCGAGCAGTAAACGACTCGGTGGGGACGCATCGGAATCAGAGCAGGCCGCCGTCCAGGGGCCCACAGACGCCGCGCTCGGCTGCGTCGCCCTTTGACACTTCGCGGAGGCAGAGGTCGACGCCGCTTGGCGCCGTGGTGGCCGCCCCCGTCGAGTTGGGCCAAGAGGCCCTCCGCATCACCGCCGCAAGAGCGATGCGGGGAGTAGGAGCGATTCAGAGGTGGGTGGTTTTGCTTTTCTGTTACGGGTATTCTGCCAAGGGCCTGGGGAGCTATGCCACTCGACCCGGGAGCTGCGAGCACCGTGGAGGCGCGTCGCTGCTGCCCTTCGACGCGCAGTATCCGTCTTCGGACCCTTTACCGCTCATTTCAAAATGCTGCCTGTTTCACCACCGGTCGTTCTACCACACAGCGGAAATTGCTGGCGCGGCGCTATCGTTGTTCCTTTGCGTAAAACTGCGACACCCCCACTGCTCGCTCCGTCGTTGCGCTGGGCGCCTAAAAGCCGCTTGGACTTTCCGAGGCTACGTGGCTCGAGCCACCGCGACCCTTCCCAGATGCACGAAAAACGCCCTCCGTTTTCGTCCGTCCTTCTGATTCGGGGCCCTTTCGTCTCACCACCGCATCTCTTCATCTCAATCCCTCTCCCTATTCTATTCCAAAATCATTTTACTAACGTCCCTTTCTTTCCCTTTCTAGGTGTGTCTGCGTCTCCTCTCGTCCTTTCCACGCGGACGGATTTTTTTTTTCTTCTTCTTCTTTATCTGGTTTTCATTTTTTTTTCGTTGCCGTATTTGGGTGGTCGTGCTCGTTTCCCCCGCGGTTGTGCCCATCGGGTACGACGGGCATCCCGAGGGGCTGCCTCCAGCAGTGGACAGAAGAGTCGCGCGCACCTACCTACGAATCCGGTCATCACGCACGGATGTACGAGTGCCACCACCCACCTGCCTCAAGGGCAGCAAGCCGTCGACCGTATCGGGCGACAGCGATTTCCGTTCTTTTGTGGTGATCGCGGGGAGGTACGACATACCACTCGCGCTCACTCGAGTCTTCCGCCGTGCTTTTTCCCTTGATTTTCCGTGCGGGTACGGGTGCGGGTGCGGATGCGGAGGGCGATCGCGCACCCTCCTCCGTCTTTCGCTTTTGGAGCATGCACCCGCTGTGTGGGGGGCTGCTTCACCCGCCCGCCTTTTCCTTCTTGTTCTCGGGGGTGCGGGAAGGCGGGGGCGGTACCGTTTCATGTTCCATGTGCCTTTGCGTCGGTGGGCGGTAGACGGTGGGGTGGGCTGCGTTCTGGCGGTTGTCAGTGCAGCAGAACCCTGATGGGCATGGGTACTCAGTCGGCGGTCGGCGTTCGCTTTCACTGTACTGCGTCGGCGAATCGTCGATGCTTTGTGCTTTCCTCGACGCGCTCCATTGCGAGCGAGCGTACAGTTGGGTTGGCATGTGCCTCAAGGCTCCCGACGCAGACCAGAAGCATTGGGGTGGGGCGCCGTTTTCAGTTTTTCGTTTCCGTCGAGGACCGCGGCTTGATTTACGAAACTTTTACTCAACTCTACTGCTCGTCTTTGTGAGGAGGATGGGCGTTGCGTGCGTGCATCTGACGCGCCAGATGCTTCCAGCCGGCTGTCTGTCAAACGTTAATGGACAGATTGTGTCGCTCGGTACCCACCTTTATTATGTCTTTGACCATCGGTGACCCGTTCGGGCTTTTTTGGACGCGCCGTCGGTCGAGTTATTTGTTCACTGCCCGCTGTCCCCTTGGGATGGAACACCTCCACGCAGACAGAGACTTGTTTTAATTGGGCAATGACTGCAGTTTTTTTTTTCTTCGATGGGTTTTCTTTTCCTCTACACCCCCTCCCTCTTTTTCCTTCTGACTCCGCTGATATCTCCACCCTTACTGACACACTTCTCTGTTCCCCAGCAACCCACCGCCAGCCCTTCCGCCTTCGGCCGCCTCCCCGCCGGCCGCATGCGCACTCCCTCCAACCCCACCTCGCCCTCCAGCGGCATGATGTCCCCCTCCACCGCCGACTTCTCCCCGCCGCGCTCGTCCTCCCGCCCGCCCTCGCGCAACGCCCACGGCCGCACCCTCCCCTCCTCCATCGACGACCTCACCAACGCCGACCACTACGACTACACCCTGCGCCAGGGCCTCTCCTCCCTCCCCATGCCGCACCACACCAACCCCAACGACAACAACTCGGACTCGGACAGCGACGACGACGAGAACGTCGTTGGTCGGGATATGGTGTTTTGATCGGTCGACGGCGAGCAGTACTGTGTCGATGATGCCGCAGGAGAGGGTGGAGGCGCTGCAGAAGGTGAATGACGATTTGGCCAGGAAGTTGGCGGGATACGGAGCGGATGATGCAGAGGAAGTTGGCGGAGCAGGAGGCGGAGTTTGAAGATTTGCAGGTCAAGTTGGAGGAGACGCGCAATGAGCTGAGTGCGGCGAAGAGGGAGGAGAAGGAGCTGAGGTCGAAGGAGGTTGGTGGCCCCGTTCTTTTCCGTCTTGATAATTGCTAACGCAAATACACGCGCAGCGCCAGAACAGCACGCAGATCGGCGCGCTCGAGGCCGAGGTGGTGAAAGTGTCGAAACAGCTCGAGACCTCAAAGACGTCGTACAACAACCTGCAGCGGCAATACATGGACCAATGCGCCTCGGCGGAAAATACCGCAACGACCTCCGCGAGCGCGAGGAGACCCTCCGCTCCCTCCGCGAGTCTGCCTCCCTAACGCAAATCGAGATCGCGCGGTACGCGCGGGAACACGAGGTGTACGAGGAGCGCATAACGCAGATGGAGAAGGAGCTGGCGGGGGCGATGCAGGCGCATGCGCGGTTGGAGGAGCAGAAGCAGGAGAATATGCTGTTGAAGGAGACGATTGACCGGATGAGGTTTGATTTGGATGAGATGCGGAGTAGTAATGCTGGCGGGGTCGGGGGGAGTGGGGGGCAGAGTGGGGCGAGTAGTGCGGCGAATACGATGAGTAAGAGTCTTGGGGCGGAGTTGCTTGGGAAGATGGGGAGGGGGGGTGCGTGGGGGATTGACGGTGAGGGGGAGACGGATGAGGAGGGGGGTGCCGAGGATGAGGGGGACGAGGAGGAGGTTGTGGAGAGGAAGACGACGACGACGACGAAGGAGGGAGAGGACGAGGATACGGAGGGGGAGGATGTGATTCAGACTATTATTACGAGGAAGAAGAGGGTGGGTTTTTTCGACCACTCTTTTTTTTTGCCGTGTTGCTGACAAGCCGAGCAGAAAGTCGCCTCCCGCGCGACGGCGAACAAGCTCGAGATCGAGACGCGTACGTTCGAGGAGGTGAAGGAGTACTCGGACTCGGGCACGCAATACGATGCGCATCTCCTGGCGCTCGACCTCCCCGTTACCGCCTCCGCCAGCACGCAGACGGACGCAGAGCCCAAGATTCTCACTGCGTCGTTTTCGATCCAGACGGACGCGGTCGAGCCGGAGAAGGAGATCGTCGAGGTGGAGGTGGAGAAGATTGTCGAGGTAGAGAAGATCGTGGAGAAGGTGGTCGAGGTCGAAGTCGAGCCCAAGCGGAACACGTCCGAGATGGAGGTGCAGACCGACGCTTTACCAGAGCCCGCGCCAGCACCGGTACCGTCCACTTCCAAGGCAGCCGAGGCAGACGCCCCGCCGGCCTACAAGCAGGTGCTGTCGCCCGAGGAGCAGGAGGAGCACGACTGGCGCGTTACGGTCGCCACGCTCACAAAGTATCACCCCGGCGCGAACCTTGAGCAGGGCGTCCCCGGCGGCGTCTCGCTCGATGCGCTCGAGGACTGGCGCGCCCTCAAGGAGGAACTGGGTCTCTCGTGCCACGTCGTCGACAAGGTGCTCGAGGCCTCCCCAAGCACGGGCCTACCCCGCGCCGTATCCGATGTGGCGGCACGACAGAGTCAACGTAGGGGCGGGCGGTTTTATAATATCTATAACACGTATGTATATGGATCGCCCGCGGGCGCGCCGGGCGCGAAGCACCCGCATTCGAACGCGTCGCCGTTCCCCGCCATTCCACCGCCAGCGCTTTGGGTGGGGGGGACAGTGCTGTTCTTCTTGATGCTGGGGCCTAGTATCGTGATTCCGTACTATGCGGTTCCGGGGGGGCCGACGCACTATGACCGGGCAATGTGGAGCAGCTTTAATACGATGCGGTATGCGGGCGAGGGTTTTGGTGCGGGTGGGTGGGGAGGGGGACCTGGAGCGTTTGGAGGGGGAGGAGGGGACGGAGCGGGAGTTGTATGGAGTTTCCTAGGGCGGGTTGGAGGCGGGGCGGCGAGGATGGTGAGGGGGTGGCCGACGTAGGCGTTCGCGCGCGCGTCGTCCCTGTATATTTATGCCCTTTCCCTCCCTTCGCCCATGTCCAAAACGCCATCAGTACCCCTCCTGATCATACTCAAAACTCCGCCTCCGTCTCCCACTCACTACGCCCTTCACCTCCACTCCCCTCGACCCCGTCGAGACGACACGACACAACACGTATACCCATGCCCACCAATGCCATACCACCCCCCACTCACTACATACGCTACACGTACCATTATTGCTCACTTTATGACCTACACTTCTTGATCCTACCTACGTATCACCTATTACCGACCGCCGACCGACCACCCTTCCCGTCTACGTACTACACCGACTCCTCACTCTGCAGCGGGCGGATTCCTCCCCGCGGGGAGTCTGTCATACGATTCCTTCGCCGCGAGGAGTTTGTCCCTCTTACGACTCCTTGACGATCGCACTTACGACCCCCACATCCAGTCCACTCTTTTATTACGACCTTTTCCTCTGCTCCTCCCACTTACAATTACTTACATATTTCTTTTTTCCTCTTTTCCTCTTTTCTCCCGACCCGACCCTCTTTCTCTCACTCAGACTGGACTCTGGTGTTGTGCTGCTAATGTGTACACATTGTAATTCACACTGCGGATGTATCGATGTACGCTGGACGATGGACTGTCGTGTCGCTAAATACTTAGGTACTTTCAAAATATATTTCTTCGTCAGAACCAGAATATATGTTACCACATCGCTTCTGTTGGGCAACAAGGGTCGCTCAGTGTTGTCCTGGCATACAATTGGGCCACAAGGACGCGTCGACGACGCGTAGGCGCCTATTGTGTGGCCAATACAATTAAAATACAAAAAATCGTGGTTTGCTTGTTTCCCTCGTGTTCTTTTGGGTTCGGTCAGCGCAGAAAGGCAGTGTGTTTACAACAGCAGCTGTACCGTTTACGCGGTCCCAGTAGGGAACAAGGAATTTTTGAATCCTATAACTCTGGGAGGGCGCGTACACGTAGTCTCTCAAAGACAGACGCTTCAACGATCAAGCTCGGAAACTCGCTTGTTGATAGCGTACACGTGATCTATCACATCTTGACACACTGCGCCCACTTTACTACGCGCCACATCCGAGTCCTACCACGCCACACATCCTAAACACACCCATGGCTGAACCAACCACCCCTCCCCCAGCCGCTCCTCTTGTCCTCGTAGAGCACACCACGCCCTTTAAAAAGGGCTCCGGGAGCAATCAGAAACTACGCCTCCGATCACACCCAGGGAGATTATGAGGCGTACCTGAAACAGGACGTCGCGGAGGAGGTCATAATAACTGTGGCTAACTTCCTGGAATGGATACTACTCGCTCCTCCAGGTTGGGAGACAGAGCTTAATACTCAGAGTATTGTTGGTGAAGACCAGTTCAAGACATTGCTGGCGAAATACGTTGAGGTCGCCAACAAAGAAACATCCCACCGAGAAACAACCATGTATCGACCCTTCATAGAGCTAGCGAACCGGTGTCTGATTGACCTGGGCTTGAGGAAGAAGAAGCCGGTGGACTCGGACCTAATTTTCTGTCGAAACGACCCCACGATCATCCGCGGTTCCGACGCTCAGAGGAAACCGGACGTACTCAATGTGCTAATGGGGATTCTGAAAGCACGAAAGCTCAATATCGACGAATTATTCGACAAGGGCCCTTCAGAACCGTTTTACTGGCCCAACGTGCTCGCTTTTTGGGAGTTTAAACGCGGTACGTGGCACCGTAGATTTATTATCTGCTATCTTATGAAGCTCAAAAGAAACAGGCAAAACCAAATCTACTGCAGACGTTGCCACAGTCGCGAAGCAACCCTCATCTAAGTCTAAGACAAAGACGAAAGCTCACGCACCCACAAGACAAAGTCCACGAGGATCGACCCAAGTCAACTCGGCCAAATCCGAAACCTCGGATGCGCGTCTTGAGGTGACGGATCCTTCCAGCGCCCAGAAACCGTCGGGTTCCGATAATAATGACCAATTCGTGAAGACAGCGAGCCCGCAAATCCAATGCGCTAGCTATGCGCTTGAACTCTTGTCGAACGGTGGGTTTGCGCAGTCACGTCATCAGCGTCCTCGTTTCCGGCAAATCTCTCGAGCTCTTATACTATGACCGTTCCATCGTTGTCAAATCCCAGCCGCTCGACTTCACAGATGATCTTTCCACTTTCCTCGCCATCCTTCATAGGTTCGGGTCCTTGAACCTTGCTCAGTGGGGTTACGTGCCACTTGTCCCGATCCCGAGGCCCCTTCCGCCGGGATCCACTTCAACCTTCTCACCGTCGTTCTATGACGGCGATGAGTTGAACTTGAGGGACATGACGCTCAAGCTGGGGGGTCATAGTCTTTCGTGCGCACGGGATCATCGGCCGGGGTACCGTTGTAGTTCACGCGACAGTGCTCCGCGCCCCCCCCCAACAACCCCGGCCTTGTCAACAAATCCGTCATCGTTAAATGGAGTTGGTCGCCGAAAATCTAGAGCTCGCGAAGCGGATATCATCAACCAAGCTCGCGCGCACGCCGCCGATACCAACATGCGCCGTCATCTCCCTGAGGTCCTTTATTCCGAAGATTTGGACGGATCCATTCCCGAATGCCATCGTCACCTCATGAAGCATTTGCCCGACGAATACGAAGCACGAGTTATCACAGTCATCGTGCTGGAAGTACTCAAACCCGTTACCGAACTGTCGGACCCAAACGAGTTGGCGACCGCGCTAAGGGGCATATTCAAGTGTATGTTCGCCCCTTCACTATATCTGTTTTCGCTAGTTTATTTATGAAATGCAGGTTACCGTTGGCTATACGAGACGGTCAAGATTATGCACCGCGATATTAGCGTTAACAATCTGATGTTTCACCGAGTCGGTGAGAAGGTGTACGGAGTCTTGAATGACTTCGACCCTCGCTGTTTGGTTGGACGGAGAGAACTCAACGTCGAGGCAGCGAACAGGCACAAAGCCATATATGGCGAGGGACCTATTGGATGCTAGTCCTCCCCCCCATCGCTATCGCCACGATCTCGAGTCATTCTTATACGTGCTCGTATTCCTGACCTGCAAAATCAAGGGCTCCAGGTTAGCGCGCTGGGCTAGCCTTCCGATGGATGATTTGCGAGACGCCAAAATCGCTACCATAACCGCTGGATTTCCCCCAGCCAAGGACGAGTTTCGGGCTTTCGAGGTGGAATGGATTCGTCCGTTGCGAAAACTATTTACCACAGGTACAACCAATCAAGAGGACTACAAGGATCAGCTGGCAGCTGCCGCGTTTAGAGATAACGCTCCACCTCCGGAGTTCGACAATGCAACCCTTGACGGCGCGGTCACTTTCGACAAGTTTGAACATATTCTCGCGTCAATCGAGTAATTCCTCCGTGTTATATACTGGTTCTCTTTGTACTATGTTGATAGATTAACGTTGACTTCTGCTGTCCGCCGCTACTAGTTCTACACGTACTAGATCTCTTCCTCCGATCCACATGGAACGGAATGGTACAACTCCCCCTCCCCAAAAGAGGCGGGCGAACCCCACGCCCGGTACAGGGCGCTTGTCTCCAATAAAAAGAGAGCAGAGGATGCGCGATCGCTCTGGGCCTCCACCAGCCAAACATCAAAAGGCAAGGAGAAAGTAAGACACGAAGGCGGCAGAACCCATTGCCCTCGAGGCAGGTCGTTCCGAGCATTTTATCGGGTCGCAGCGGTATGAAGAATACAACACCTGTGCGAAATGAGAAAGAAGGCGAAACAAAACTCGTCAAAAAAAGGAAACACACCCAAATAAAAGGAAAGGAACGGTAGTAAAATGATATAGAATAAATAAAGAGGGGTAAACGGAAGTGGCGGTGGTCCCCGACGAAGGCAAGCGCAACAAGGGCGTTTCTTTTCTTTTCGTACATCTGTCGTCGCGTTGGCCTCCGAAGTCATGAAGCGTCCAATCGCACCTTTAAACGCCTGACGACAGAGCAAGCGATGCGGGCGTGTTGTACCCAAAAGAAAGAAACGGGGACGGGGGGACGGGGACGGCGCTGAGCTGCGCAAGTATGCGGTGAAACGAGTGTCAAAATGGCGAGCATTTTGAAATGCGGCGAAGGTCCGAGGACGCATACTGCGCGTCAAAGGACCATCTGAGGCAGTCTATGCCGCCCGCAGCGCTCGAAGCGGGTGGCATAGCTTACCACGGCCTCCCAACGTCCAGCCCAATTCCAAGCGAATAACAGAGAAGCAAAGTACCCACCTCTGAACCGCTCCGACTCCCCGCGTCGCTCTTGCGGCGGTGATGCGGAGGCCTCTTGGCCCAGCTGGTCCGTCAACTGGACGGAGTAGCAACCAGACGCCCAGCGGCGTCGACCTCTGCCTCCGCGAAGTGTCAAAGGGCGAACGCAGAGTCTGCGGACCCCTGGAGGGCGGCCTGCTCTGATTCTGATGCGTCCCCACCGAGTCGTTCCTGCTTGCTCGAGTGATCTCCCCCGCTGTGCTCCCCCCGTTCCTCCGCCACTCCCCGCTCAAACTGCTTCCACTCCCGCTCCAATCCCGTTGCGGTTGTCGTTGCCGACGGGCGGACTCTGCGGCGAACTGTGCTTCGTCAGATCTTCTCCGCAATAAACGCCAGCGCCACCTGCGGCGTCACCTGCATCCCGGGGTTACTCGCAATCAACTGCTCGAGCATGGCCACCTCGTCCGCTGCCCAAAGCTCCATCCCTCCGTACTGCTCGGCGAAGAAGCGGAATACGTCGACGAGGACGTCGGCGGGGATGACGGGGTTGCCGTCTTCTCCTATGGTGGCATCGAGGTGCTCGATGAAGCTTTGAAGACGATAAAGAGGTTGTGCAGTGCGAGGGTCGATGTCGGCGATGGCCCAAATCGGATTTTTTTCGATCTTTGCAAGTCTTTGGCCACCATCAATGATTGCTAACACTCGTCAACACGTCCCGTTCTGCTCAGTTGATCCTTGAAGACAGCTTGGACGAGCTTGACCAAGGCTTGGCTCTTCAGGACATCGTCTTATCTCAAATGTACTACTATGACAACACAGCAACTGCGCAACCTCTTGCTGCGAACCACGTCGACTGCGCCGTCCGAGTGTTGAAGGCTCTGCGGCGCGTTCGGTCTTGGCTCGCCGACTGGTTCTTGGCACATGCATGTGTCTTGGCGCATTGCCCACCGCGGAGCATCATAGACGTCTTCAACTCGAACGAAACGCGCTCTCTACTTGTTGCCTTCGATCGAGAGAAGATGAAAACCGGTTAACCCTTGCAAAACTCGTAAAAGCCCTTTACCTTCTCGATGCCTGCGTAAGCCGAGAACAGAATTCAACCAATTGTTCAAAACACGATTCTGACTCGGGCGGCTGCGGGGTCCGGACTCCGAGCAGCTTGGGCTCCGATGCTGCTACTTCCTGCTGCTGACCATTTTCGACTCCCCGCCGCAGGGCGCAGGTCGCAGTCTTGTCGCAGTTGTCGGGCACTATATAAACCCAATATTTATCTCATCCACTTCGCCAGCCCTTTCAACACTCACCACTCACTTCTTTCGAATTACTTACAGTTACAAGCTTTAAACTACTATGGCAGAGGACGAAATTGCAGCGCTCGTAGGCTGACTTCCTACATCCGTTTGAGCTTGACTTTAACAACTCGCGCAATTGCACAGGTTATCGACAATGGTTCAGGAATGTGCAAGGCGGGATGTAAGTTGCCCTCCTTGGATATCCCTCGTTCGCAGTTTTGACTTTTTTTTTTTCCTTTTAGTCGCTGGTGCGTGCACTGCAAACACTTTGATGTCCTCCAAATAACAGTATTTAACGCAAGGCGATGACGCACCCCGTGCTGTCTTCCCGTTCGTGATGCCGATATTTGCTTTTTCTTCTTCATCCTCATCTTTCGTTCAGCTCAATTGTCGGTCGCCCACGTCAAGCAGGCGTCATGGTAGGATTCGGCAACAAGGATTCGTACATTGGGTACTTGTTTTTTCCTTATCCCACCAGAAGCCTTACTAACGCAGACTAGTGACGAGGCTCAAGCCAAGCGTGGTATTTTGACCCTGAAATACCCCATCGAACACGGAATCGTTACCAACTGGGACGACATGGAGAAGATTTGGCACCACACCTTCTTCAACGAGCTGCGCGTCGCGCCGGAAGAGCACCCTGTTCTCCTCACCGAAGCGCCGATGAATCCCAAGGCCAACAGAGAGAAGATGACGTCCATCATGTTCGAGACATTCAATGTTCCAGCGTTCTACGTACAAATCCAGGCCGTTCTGTCTTTGTATGCCTCTGGGCGCACCACGGGGATCGTCATGGACTCGGGTGATGGTGTTTCGCACACAGTGCCGATTTACGAGGGATTCTCCCTTCCCCACGCGATTCAGCGCCTGGATCTGGCGGGTCGCGATATCACGCAGTGCCTCGTCAAGAATCTCGGCGAGCGCGGATACAAGTTCGTCACCACCGCCGAGCACGAGGTCGTGCGCGATATCAAAGAGAAGCTTTGCTATGTCGCTCTCGATTTCGAACAAGAATTGCGTACTGCGGCGGAGTCGTCCGTGCTAGAGAAAAGCTACGAGCTCCCCGATGGCCATGTCATCACCATTGGCAACGAGCGGTAGGCATTTATTGCGATTCTCTTTCACACATTCTGGACGGTGATATTTAGGTTCCGTGCCCCCGAGGCGCTCTTCAAGCCCTCAATGCTTGGACTCGAGGCGCCCGGTATCCACGAAACCACGTATGTGTACACGGGTAATGGCCTCGAAGTCGCACTAATTTAACGCCCTGCAGTTGGAACTCGATCCAGAAATGTGATCTCGACATCCGTCGTGACTTGTACGCCAACATCGTCCTCTCCGGCGGCAGCACCATGTACCCCGGTATTGCCGACCGCATGCAGAAGGAGTTGGGGTCGATGGCGCCCGCGAGCATCAGGGTATGTTACTCTTAGCTTCCCATATTAACCACAGCTCACATCGCCCTAGGTCCGTATCGTTGCGCCGCCGGAGCGCAAGTACTCCGTGTGGATCGGCGGGTCGATCCTCTCCTCCCTCAGCACATTCCAGAACATGTGGTGTACCAAGCAGGAGTACGACGAGTCGGGCCCGGCGATCGTTCACCGCAGTATGTTCGCACTCACCTTTGCCTCTGACTTGCACTCATTGTCCTTTACTAGAGTGCTTCTGAACTGGTTTGAGACTGTGGCCTTTGGACTCTGTGTAGCTGCATGCACCTCCTTGTTCATTTCGTACATGTATGCATACATCAGTTTCGGAATCTTACCAATGTCACCATGTTGCGCTCTCCCCTGTGCTCGACTAGAATATCCGACCTCAATTGCAGATGTTTCCTGCTTAATTTTAGTGGAGTGGACGCCCACCCACAACCTGTCACTGCCTCCGATCACTGCACTACAGTCGGAATTTTGCCATCCTCTACGAGTGCGTGTTCTTTCCGGGTTTATTCAACAAACTTATCAAAGCAAACGATAGAACCTGTTTGACGAAAGTCATCTCGAATTCCTCGACTACTTCAAGGCACCCCAGCCATAGAGATCCACTACGTTAGCAAATATTGGTAGTATTTGAAGCTTGAAAATTGAAATACCGGCGATGATACTATATGACTCGGATTCGGACTCCATATGAAGGAGGGAGAGGGAAATAGAAACGGACTCTCATGCTATGGAGTGGACTCGCAGTCCCGGGTACCACCATGATAGACCGCTCACCCCGCCATTTCTGGAACCTGAACCAACAGTTGAACATCGCCGAGAAAGCCGACGCCGCCGATTGGCCCTCAAGCCCGAAAAAATGGATACTTTATCAAATGTATAGTTTCTGTGTTCAGGCGACTAGGGGTGGTTATAAGTACAAATAAGGCGCTATAAGCTTTTTCCCTATAAGGTTCGAAAAAGACCTTATATTAGCTTACAACTTGAAGTCAAAAGCGATTTTTGCGACATGGCATCTCCCAAAGAAATGCTCGCGGAGGCAGAATCTGACGCGCAAGTGGAGGAATATAGTTGGAGATTTAACCTCAGAAGTGAGGTCAGAATGTCCAGAGTGGTCCACATTTTTTTTTTGCGTCTGGCGAAGTTGAAACCCCCGGGCCAGTCAACCCGCGATGTGTTGCACCCAATATGCCTGGAAAAAATCCAACAGTTTCATGAAGCAGTAATGAGTGAGCATGGCGTGAGGGAGACGTAGCTCGGAATAGCTGGGACGAAAGTAACGAGACAAGATATTATTGCAACTTGCCCGTAAGACTCAATAAATGGGCAAATTGTACCCCAATCCGGTTCCGGCCTGATAGACGAGAAGGCTCAGGGAAGTGAATGTAATACGGCGGAGCGCGCAGACATACAGGACGCCGTAAATATTTTAAACGCGAATAAATTGGGAACTTGCCGTATGAGTGCATTTGGGAACTCAGAATACCGGAGACCCGGTGTGCCCGATCACGCCCGATCATGCCCGATCGTTAGCGGCGGGTCAAGATGCCGCACTGAAATGATGCGGCACCGCATCTGCCGGATGTAAACTGTAGTGTTGAACTCGCAGGAACTTGACTGTAACAAGCCACTCAACTGGAAGTAGCTCCTCGACATGAAGGATTTCTTCCATGGCACCGATGCACCCAATTATTTAATATGGAGAAGGACCCCTATCTTCGCGTGCTAGAAGGAATATTTTCCCTTATATTCTGTCAGATTTAAGAGGTCTCGAAATTTGGCACAGCTGCGGCAGGACGAACCCTACTCCAACTCCAAGTGGCTTCTGGCAGCGTGAAACATAGGTAGGCACAGGAAAATAATAAATGAGGAGAATTAGCAAGAGGTAGATGCCTCAGGGCCTATGTAATCTTGTTTTACCGCTACTATTCATCAGTGAGGAATTCACAAGAAGGCCATTAGCGCACCGCATTGATCCAATGGCCAACATCTGTACTATCAAACTCCGCTTTGATCTGCCGCGGTGCCGCCGGTGTGCATAGCCCCACCCGGTGTCCGGTATTCAAACTTTGTGTGCCGTATTAGACCGGCCAGGTCCACTTCGGCCGAGTAACGCCGCCGGCTATCCGTTCAACACATATTTCTGACTCCAATCAAACTCCAATCTCATCTCTTACCTCTCGTCCACCTCCCTAGAAATGGCTTCGGTGCGTACTCCGAATATTCCGAGCATAACTTTTATTCACGTTCCACTGCAAGACCCCTGTAGAATCCCTTCCGGAGAGCTTCTATCTCGCATTTTTATCTGATCTTGCAAGAGCGCGTCAACCGAGCCCAAGTGCGCGTCAAAGAGGCCATGTCACTGACTAGCTAATACGCGAACAGTCCGAAGTCTTTTCCCTCTCGAGGCTACGCCAGGTCTACTGTCATTGCTTGCCGGGAAACCAAATCCGACGACGTTCCCATTCACGTCGTTTAGCTTCAGTGCACAGGCGCCTCCCGTCGAGGATGGGCAGAAGGCCGCCGGGGACATTGCGTTGACACTCTCTGGCGCAGAACTCGCGGCTGCGCTGCAGTATGGGCCAACTGGCGGAATGGCGCCTCTTGTTGACTGGCTTCACGGGCTGCAAGAAACTGTGCATGGTCGTCTCCACGGGGAGGGATGGACCCTTAGCGTGGGGAGCGGGTCGCAAGACTTGTTATCCAAGGTGGGAAAGCGGACTTCTACATCTGGATGATACTGAGCAGAGAGCAGGCGATCACCGCGCTATTAAACCCGGGGGACAGCGTACTTGTTCAGTCTCCCGTCTATGCGTAAGAATCCTTTTCCTCCCTGCATAATAAGCTAAATATTGTGTCTTCTGCAGCGGCGTGATCCCTCTGTTCCACAGCTTGAATTGTGCCCAAATTGGTATCTAGCGTCCTCAATTGCTGATCTTACTTACGAGTCTAATGTGGCAGAGGTGGAGGCCGATGCCGACGGAATATCAACTGTGTCGCTCCGAGCCATACTCGAGGGATGGCCGGTCGGAAAACCGAAGCCGAGGGTGCTTTACACGATCCCAGTGGGTATACATTGCCGAAACATATACTCTACTGCTTCAACTCCTGTGTATTAGTACGGCGGGAACCCAACCGGTGCAACAGCCACACTCTCCCGCCGCAAAGAGGTGCTCCAGCTTGCCCGCGAACACAATTTCCTAATCATGGAAGGTACACTGCACCTATTTTGATTTCTCAAAACTCATCGAGTTCAGACGACCCATACTTTTATCTCTTCTACGGTAGCGAGCGCACACCCTCGTACTTCGCCATGGAGCGCGCCGACTCGTCCTGTGCCGGGCATCCCGTCGGCCGCGTCCTGCGCTTCGACTCGATCTCCAAAATTCTGTCAGCCGGGATGCGCATCGGCTTCGCGTCGGGGCCTGCGCCAATCCTGCGCGCCATCGACGCGCACACGGCAACTGCGAACCTGCAGCCCGCCTCGCTCACACAGGCCATAACGCACAAGCTACTCGACGCGTGGGGCCACGATGGTTTCCTGGCCCACACGCGCGGCGTCTCAAATTTTTATCGCATCAAGCGCGATGTCTTTGAGGCCGCCATGCAACGCCACCTCGCCGGGCTTGCGGAGTGGTCCGCCCCTCAGTCGGGACTATTTTTCTGGCAAGTCTCTTCATTTCCTCTTGGGTGACAACAAATCTGACGCGGCATACCCCAGGTTCAAGCTGCTGATTCCCGGCGCGGAGGATTCGGCGCAGATCGTGCGCACGCAGGCGTTTGAGCGCGGGGTGCTTGCGCTCCCTGGGACTGTGTTCCTGCCGAACGGGCGCGCGACGGCGTATGTGCGGGCCGCGTTCAGTCTTTTAACTCCGGACGAAGTGGATGAGGCGTTGAAACGGCTGCGCGACACGATACTTGATGCGAGGGCGGCGAGCGCTTGATATGGAGAAGTCTCGCCCAGGACTCGCGAAGAGTTGCATGCACATACATATGCGGGCACTACCCAAATCAGCTTGATTGGGATTTCGAGCAGCAAGAGCTTTGCAAGTTATAACAACAGATCTTCAGGGTGTAAGTGCGAGGCGACTACAAGCCTTCCTGGGAGCGGCGGCACCATTCTCCTTCCGCAATTGGAATCGAAGGAGGGATAAAGATGTTGCTTGTAGTTCTTTGGCTATCCGATTGTCGGACAGCCTCGCTAGGATTCGGCGGTTTTCTGCGCCATTCGTCAAGAGCATCAGCGGGAGAGGAACAGAGAGGGGGCTCCTGAACTTGACAGTCTATTCTGAATTTCTGATTCGCATTGGGCGGTGACAGCGCTTGAGACCCGACGCGGATGCAAATTTGTTGCAACCCCAAATTGACCCCAAAGAACCACGAAGAGAAGAGGAGAGGGTTGATCAGCAATCAGATTTGGGGCAGGGAACTGCCGCGACTAGCCAGAACCAGCGGTTTCTGCGGGACCCCGACCCTGTTTGAGGTATTATGCTTCGTCGAGAAATTGGAATTGGGAGTGTGGAACGTGATAAAATCTAGAAGGATGCGTGTCAGCAATTAGGTGGAGATTGCCAGGCACAGAAGTAGGAAGTGCCAAGAATTCGGCCGATGTACTGGGAATTCGGCCGACGTGAATCATGGTTTGAATTTAAACCAAATTTAAACCAACATGGAAAAGAATGAAGTGTTCGAGAAGCCAGCGCAGGATGAAAGAACCAATGCGTGGTATCAGTAGGCGACGTCCTTGCTGGCCGGCCACAAAGGAGGGGACGTATCAAACATCTGGGACCTAGACATTCTTTATTCCATTGCATCCTTTTCATTGTGTCAATGAAGATTTTCCCGACGAGAAAGTGCACAACGGGACACCCTGGGACCATCTGCGGCGTTTTTGACAGATACTCGCACGTCGACTCGACGTGCTATGAAATGGAGTGAAATAGGCCTCATGGAGCGCGATACGCCGGTGAGTGCTTTTGTTTTTGTGGCTTCGTGTTGGTCCCTAGGGAGGGGCAAACGGCGGCACCAGGATTCAGAAAATTGACTCGGAGAAACCAATCTTTCTCAGTCGTTTTCGTCGCAGAGTCGTACCAGACCTGTAAGCCCGAACGGCAATGGTACCATGTCCGCCGTAAGGTGTGTGCGATTTAAACGGAACAAGGGGAGAGTTAGGTGCCATTCAGATCTTCTTGCGCCAGGAAACTGCCACCGGGAATAGAAGAAGAAGAAGTTCAACAAGTTCGAGTGTCCTCGGCGAAAGCGTGGCCGTAGGAAGATGGCTGGGTATTGGTTGAAAGGTAGAGAAGCTGATTTACATGCTACCGTGGCGTCGAGCAAGACCGGAAGCAAAGAGTCTCAATAAAGGAAATTTCTGCTTTTAGTGGTTTGGGAGAAGAGCGTGACTGGGTGATGATGTGACATATCACTATCTTCAAGTTGGACCTCAAACCATCACCCGGTTCATTCCTTGTAGCTCTACTATTCAGTCACATAGGCTTCACCTCCAAATCACGGCGTTTATTCTCACTGACTCGACGTACTGCCCCAGAGTGGTCCCAGAGCGGCCCTCGTGGTTATCGCGCATTCCAATGACGAATACGAGTCTATCAGGCTACCAAAGTTGCTGCAACGGCCTAGTACACGGATCCAAACGCTACTTAAAAACAGTCAATTTACGAACTTGTACTGGCTCCCTTCAAGCCGCTGCACGCCCCACTTCCTCTTTAACTTTTCTCCTGCTACGACTCAGATTCATCCAAGATGCGCTCTAGTCCTCTCGCCTCGCAACCTCCTTATGGCCCTCTCGCAATGAATGAAATCGGTTCAGCATATCCTGCAGTTAGCCCTTCATTAACGACGGAAGAAACCCTCACCTTGGAACCCCAAACCGTGACGTTAACGCTCGCCGTTTCGCCACCTTTCAACGACACTGCACAAGGCTCGTGCACTGCAGCCCCAGGCCCTCTGGATTTAGCTACGAAACCCCCGGCCGCCGCTCCCCCTCCAATACGAAAGACAATGCTGCAAGGCCTCGCTCCGCACCTCTTCCCTACACTACTTATCGTCGACCCCATCTTGAAGCGTCGCGCCGAAGGCGTGTGTGCCCGGCGGCGGGCTTTGAATGACGAGAGGCTCGCGCGCGCGCAAGAGATCGCGGGCATGGAAAGCGTACTCGACCCTTTGGTGAAGAAGCTCGCCCAGTTGGAGGTGCTATGCGCACAGGCCCGGGTGCAATTGGGGGCCAAGTTCGCGGAAATCGAGGCAGAGTACGAGGAGTCGATGGAGTTGGCCCGGGAAATGGTGCGGGCCTTCAAGGACCGCCTGCTTGAGTTGGTAGAGGAGAATATCGCAGACCTGCGCCTGAGAATGGTGCCCAGGATTGATACTGTTCCTGTGGGTGGCTAGTCCTATCAATTTCACTTGACGCTGAATCCTCGATGGTTCGGTAGGTCAGGATCAATCCTAATAGCGTCAGCTATTGGCATAATCCGTAATTCTGTTATTTGTCTCTCGGTCCAAGATGTTAGCCTCCATCTATACTGCTACAACTCGCGCCATAAATTAACAGGCTGCTGCTGCCCCTCCCTCTCCCTTTCAAAATGCCTCCCTCCGCGTCTGCCCTACCTGTATCTCAACACTTTCTCCGCTGTGTATTAACTTCTCTTACTCTCAACTTGATACTGACTTGATTCAATTTGCTTTGATATACACCTCCCCTGCGTGCCCACTGCCTCCGGAGCTTCTAGGTCACAACTCGGAATCATAACGGCACCTCACCAAGACTGAATGGCTGACGGACCGGAGGATAATAAGCGAGCCGCTCATCTCGCGTTTATTAACCTTGCAAGCTCGCGTGCCTGGGATCTGCCTCGCCTATGTACCTCCGCCGCCGATGTCAATATCGATCAAGCCCACATCACTTACACTTAGACTCGGCTGCAGCCTGCGCGTAGTTTCGAGTCTGAGTACTGAGGTATCGCAAATTGTTGGCCGTGGCGAGGTTGGCGGACCCAACCAGACCCAACCCCATCGCGTTGCCAAAACGCCGTTGCGGTGATCCCCATCTTGGTATATTTTCCCTGCAATCCCATCCATAAATCAGTGGCGGAGGAGGCGAGTAGAGGCGTTGGTGGATCATAGATTGTCACCCTCGTTTTATTTTATTTTATCTTTAGCATCCGCGGTTGACTTTTGTTTGATAGATGAACGAGTTTTTCCTGGGATGATGGAGGAGTCCAGGGACCGTAGTGTACATTAGTGCGTGTACACTCGGATATTTCCTGGGCCCCGGCGTTCCTGAGCGGGACCGGCCGTGTAATTCTACCTACCTACCTACCTACCTACCTACCTGGCCGTGGGCAGGGAAGACCGGTAGACTTGGCCGCGGGGAGGCTGAAACAGGGAAGGCCGTTGAAATGAACGAGGACATTGGTATGTAATAGGGCAGATAATCAGCTCGCGGAGCATCAACGCACGGCATTTTCAACCTTCGCGGCACTCGAGCCGACGGACCCTACTGACAGCATTGAGATTTGATATCGGAGAATGGTCGATGGTCAGGTCTCAGGTTCCAGCCAGATGTGGGAGAGATCCGCCTTCAAGAATCCCGGGCCGGTCGTCGTTGAACGGGATAATTAGCGCGGGGGTTTTTTTTTTTTTTTTTTTTTTTTTTTTCGTTTGGCCGGGGGCGGCGCAAGGATTTTGGACACCTTTTGTTTAGGCGAACGGCAAGCATTTAAAATTAAATCGAAGCTCAACGCACCGTGGCAGAAGGCTGTTTCTTCGGACCGCCCGAGCCTGTTCTTCATGAACCTCAGTTCTGAGGTTGGTTGAACAAACAAGCTACTTACGAAATTTCGAGGAGCACAATGGCGCCCACCTTCGCCCACTTCGGGTAATTCGTCCTAAGCGAAATGAAGTCGTCCGGGCGGTGACCTACACATACTGCGTGCACATGGGATATGTATACCGTACCAGACCGCACCGGGCTGCCGACGCGAAGGCGAAGTCCGTGGAGATGAGGGGTGCCAGGAGGACTCGAAACAATGGTTGAGAGGGTGCGGTCGGTTGAACAGGACAATGGGATAAGGGGATGATGGAGAAGAACGGAGCAGGCTCGAAGGGGATTTTATTCCTGAGACCGGCGTTTTACGAGGCTACGTAAACCGTAGTTAAACGCGTCGTTTACGTGACGCCGAGATCATTTAGGGTACCTCCGCAGACGCGTCGTGTCGCGTCAGTTTCGAGGACCCAGTTCAACGTAAGAATGTCGCGATGACAGTACTACAGTTACTGCAGTAAGACGGATGCACAACCACATGTAGCCGAAAACTGTGCTACGAAAAAAATAGATGACGCACCAAACGGTATCAAACCCAAAGCATATTAGACACTAATGAAGAGATGAACAGATAGCGCATTCTTCTCCCGCGATCGCGCAATTCTGTTGTGGCGCCAAATTTGAACCACCAATTTCAAGTTTGAACCACACATATGCCAGTGCCGGTGGTTCAAATCCGATCTTTCAACGACCCACGCCGTCTTCCTCCCCTCCCCCTCCCGCCTTCCAGCCAGCCAATCAAATGAACCCTGATCAATTCATTCATATCCATTATCCAAATGAAGCCTCCATCGATTCCAATTCAAATTTATGCAAAGCTTGTTCGACACCAGCTGGCAGGCAGGCTTCTCCCGCGAGTCGCTGACCACTCCAAATCAGTGCGCACCATGCGCCTCCAAATTGAGGGTGAACGTGTTCTGTTTTGAACCCCTGAGAAGACGTCTCAAGGTAGGTACTTTGCGCATGCATGCCTTGCGGATGTTAAATTCTCTTGATAACCTCCGAGTCACCGTCTCATATCGCAAAGTAAATTACTCCGGCCTACCTGCGTCTGCGTCAACACTACATAAGTCCCCTCTTTGCGTCCGCAGTAATATTAATGGAATCTTGTGTGGGTTCGAAAGCACATTCGACAGACGGACAGTCGGACTACGGGAATGGACAGATTGTTGTCGGAGAGTGAGTGGCGAGGGTTTTCTGCTGCGACTTGGGTTTCAAGCTAGCCTATTCTACAGCCGGTTGACTGTACCGCGTGCATCCTCCTTTCGTTCAGTGTTTTCGTCCAGCCAACGTGGTCGTGGTCGTGCAGCATCCGTCAAGTGACGCCGATCCATCTGCCTTCCGAGCTTCCATCTAGTTTAGACTTTGACAACTTGATGCAAGTAGATGGATTGCCTGCACCCGAGCCCACCCCGAGTCCGACTTCGACTCAGCTGCTGCTAGTGCGTGTGAACACGGTCGGCGGAGAAGAGGCGGGGCCGTGCGAGCTAATTCAATCGTGTCGGGAAATATGAATCTCAATGAGAAGTGACTGCATTCGGGAGGACATGGCATTGTACTGCGGTGTATGCACTGGTAGATCCCGGGGAGTCGTGTTTGGGAGGGGAGAACCCGGACCCGATACCTCAGGTTTAGCCGGTGGTCCTGCCTGTAGTAAAATAACAGGCCGGCCGTAAACTCGCGACCGATGATTCCCCGATACTTTCGTTCGGTGGGTCGCCTATGTACTTCCTACCATGGACCATTCGTGCAAGAAGGGAATTTTTCAAGATGAGCCACGGCCCACGAGCGAGCCGCCGCAGGTAGGACGGCTGTTGCTTGCCGATAGCGATAATTAGTTTAGTTCACTTGAGCTAACCTGAGAATGAAGAACGAATGACTGCATGTATAAATCAATCAATCAATGAAGAACGGGATTTTCGCCCCCCCCAATAAAAAAAAAAAAAAAAACGGAAGGAAGCCTAGGCCGTTCGAAAAATCTCACACATCGATGTTGGACACCCAGGATGGAAAATCGTACACCCAAAATTCCAGAAACGGGAGGTGACAAGACGCGATGCTGCCAGCCAAGCAGCGAAAGCCAGGAACATTCACGACGTGCAACTCGGATCCGGAGGTTTAAGCTAGGTCTAGGCGCATTAAGGAGGGATTGTCGTCCGCCCGATTTGGGAGGTTGGGTCGGTAGACGAAAATAAACAAGTAGGAATCGTGTTCTCACCAATGGATACACCATTAGAATCGGGAGCGGGAGCGGGCGGAGATTGATGCACCGGCCAGCGCGGGAGTGGTGCTGGTGGCTGGTGGCCGGTGGGTGGAAACAGCCATCGAACGTGCTTGCTGGAGGCGAATGGGAATGGATTATGTTGTACCGTACGATGTGCGTGAATGAAAAGATGATGATGGTACGGTGCCCGGCGGAGAAGGTGCCGTTGAAAAAATTAGGGGTTGATTTTGATTGTGTTCGTACACGTTTGAGACGAACGAAGACCACTATATATTCGTGAGAGAGGCCCAAGTCCAGGTCGAGAGAACGTGATTGGGATTGGGGGTGACATTCGCCGGTGATAACTCACGCTGTGGGTTATGTAAGTTTCTTGGACGTGCGTAAGTCGTTGTGGGGTCGGTCGTATTTCGTTCGTCCTTGGAAGTAAGTCGTTGTGGGGTATCTTTGGTGAGCAGCGCGTAAGCCGCGAGTTTTTCGTGGAGTTTTCTCAATCTGTATCACCGCGGCCTCGGAGTCGGTGTGGGTTGGGTTCCTGAGGAGCGGCAGAAGTCGAAGAAATCCGGAGAACAACGAGGAGAAGATCCTACATGCTGCCGAGACACGGCGCGTGCTGGCGCTCCACCCTCAATCTGCGCAATAGCCACGCAGGAATAGCTTGTAACCCCAATATTGGGGCCCCGACCCTCGCAGCCCACCCAAAAAAAAAGCGGTGAACGACCGTCATTGTGTCCGCGGAGATCTTGAAATGCTTGGCTTCGATTTACAAAATGTGAATTATCTCTTCTGTTTTCTTCTTTGAGGGATCTGCGGTGGCCCGAAACGGCAAGTTGCGGATGTTAGCTGTCAAATGTCAATTGATCAGTGGCAAAAACACAGGAGGAAGACAAACCCGAATTGATTCCGCGAAACGGATGAAATTCTAGTCGAGAGGATGAAGAGGCAACGGTGACAGGGCGCACGAGGAGAGCTTGCGCCGCTCGTCATTGAGTTTCGAAAAACATGGGATGAGGTCTCTGGAGACAAGGACAGCCTCGAGTGACGACACTCTAATCGCCGAACGTTCTCACCGAGTCAGTGCGGGTATTTTGGACGCATAATTCACACGCAGAAATTACCCCTCTTCCCACGAGCAGATTGCAAAGAGTGATGGCAACAGATGAAAATCGGATTTCCTGCTGGGACGCAGTTGCTTCTTGGGCCGCCTGAAGCCTGGTTCCTGGCGTGGATGGATGCGCTTGGACATGGACAGAAGCTGACAGAAGACAGAGATGCGTGGACAGGAATAGCAGCGAACAATGGCGCCAAAGACTCGATTCAAGTTGCACAAGCGGGATTTCTGGATGGGACTACGCGCGGGGACAGACGCATTTGTCGTCGTCCTTGACGTCCTTCATCACCTGCGGCTGCGATGAGATGAGATCTGGGGTGGGTTTGGAGACATACGGATTCGACGTGCTGGCCGCATCCCTGTGCGTCTGTGAGTGGCGCTGAGGGCAAATCAGGGCAGAAACGAACCTTCCAAGTGGTCTTTCCACATGTATCGCACTTTACGGCGAAGCAGGCGTCGACTGGGGTGGGCTGGGTGAATTGCATGATGGGGGTGGGAAAGGGGTGCTTGGGGTCCGATGCGATCTGCATTTGATCCATTGCAGCTTCAATTCTAACTTGCGCTGGATGCAGCGTCGTGCGCCGCCATGTCCTCCTCCACAAAGGCCTCGTCGTCCGAGCCCCCCGCCGCCGCCGCCGTCCCAGCCCGCACTAAGCGCGACCCCTCCCCGCGCGTCCCCTCCGACTACATCGCCATCAAGCGCCAGCTCGGCAAGGGCCACAACGCCGTCGTCTATCTCATCGAGTACAACACAGACCCCACCCCGCGAGCGGTGAGCACGCCCTGTGGCCGCAGGATGCAAAAAGAACGGAGCTGATACGACGAGAACTAGATGAAGAAGATCCCGCGCAATAACAAGCGCACGGAGAACATGAACCGTCTGCGCGCCAATAACCCCGCGCGCGCACATCCCTCGCTGCCCCGCACGGCGGACCCCACCACCCTCGTCGACCGCCGCGGCACCGAAGAGGCAAAAATCAGAAAAGAGATCGCCATTATGAAGAAGTGCGACCATCCCAATATCATCAAGTTTTTCAGCTTTATAGACGACCAGATGTCGGCCAATATATGTCTTAGTGCGTGGTCTTTGTGGATAAGACGGTTGGAGAGCTGATTGGGGATGTGGCGTAGTTATGGAGTACATGGAGGGCGGGGAGCTGCAATGGCAGGTCGACAACGAGCCGTACCTTACTATGGACCAGACGCGCCGGTGCATGCGCGATGTCGTGCTGGGGCTGCAGTATCGTAGGTCTCTTTCCTTGTTTCGTTTTATTTTGTTTGGACTGAGAGTCGGTGGTACGCCGTCTCTATTTTCGCTTCTTGCATGGGGAACCGCTGCTCACATCCTCCTTCCCTTGGAAGCAGAGGCGGTCCCTCTTTTTTCTGTTTTCGAATTCTTTCATTTGGGGAACTGCTGCCCGTCCATTTACCCGCGGGTACGCCGTCCCGCTATCCTTCCCTTTCTTCCCCGCCGCCGTTTTCATGGGGAGACGCTGCCCGTCTTCTTGTGACTGCAGGCAGCTCCCCTGTTCTCACATTTTCTTCCTTTTATTTCATTTTAATCTGGCATGGGGAAACCCTGCCCGTCCATGCTGGCGGGAACACCGTGCCCACGGTCCTTTTATTCCTCGGTCGCGAGCGTCCTCGCCGCTGCGGGCATGCATCCCTTAGCTCCCCATCGAGCGCCACAGCGAGCGCCACACGTCAGTCATGGGTGAGCGCATGTGACGCGCTTTGGGAGCGGGGCGAAAAGTAGCGCTCCACGAAGCCTGTCCGGGAGGTGCGGGAAGGTGGAGAGGGAGCCCTGTCTCCATTCTCCCATCGCTTGGTCTTTGGATTCCTTTTTCCTTTTCTTCCTCGTTTCTTTTTCCGTTTGGAATCAGAGGCGTGGCGCCCCTCTCTCCATTTTTACCCTCATTTCTTCCATGGGGAGGCGCTGCCTGTCTCTTTTCTCTTCCTCTGTATTTTTCTGCAAGCAGACAGGGATAGAACCTCTCATTTACTATTATTTTCCCTTACTTCACTCTTGACGGGCGGGGAACCTCTGCCCGTCGGTATTTCACTTCCATCTCCCAATCCCTCTTCTTCGTCTCATGTCCTCCTCTCCATCTATTTTTATTCCTCACTAATCACCCCTTCCCCGCAGTCCACCTACAAGGCATAATCCACCGCGACATCAAGCCCTCCAACATCATGTGGACCGTCGACCGCTCGCGCGTCAAGATCGGCGACTTTGGCGTTGCGCACCTCGTCTCCCCCTCCTCCCCTTCCGCCAATAACGAGGACGAGGAGGAGTACGACGCGACCCCGCGCCACGCGGGCACGCCTGCGTTCCTCGCGCCCGAGATCGCGCCGGGCGGGCCCGCGCCCTACCCGTCGTACTCTCCGTCCTCCAAGTCCTCCAAATCGTCCTCCTCGAACAACCTCACCGCCAAGTCCAAGTCCAAATCCAATGTGGCGGGCACGGGCATGGGCGAGGTGACGCCGGCGGTGGATCTGTGGGCGCTGGGCGTGACGCTGTACTGCATGCTCTTTGGGAGGCGGCCGTTCGAGCCGGAGAGGGGCGCGTTGGGGCAGGTGGCGGCGGAGGCGTCGTTGTATCGCGCGATACGGGAGGAGGAGTGGAGGCTGCCGAGGGTGGCGGGTGCGAGGGAGCGGGCGGGGAGTGGGAGTGGGAGTGGGAGCGGTGGTGGTGATGGGAGGGGAGAGGACTATGGGTGGGGGGAGGACGATGTGTGGGGGCGGGGAGGGAAGGAGAAGAGCAAGGACGGTGGTGGGAAGGACAAAGACGAGCAGCAGGTGCAGACGATGTGCTCCAACCGCGTCGTCATCATCCCTGCGGACTGGGAGAAGGGCGGGGTGCTTTCTCTCCTTGGGGGTTTGTTGCGGAAGGACCCGAGGGCGAGGTGGGGGATCGAGCAGGTCAAGGTGATTCTCTTCTTGATTAATTTGTTTTTCTTCTGGCTTCGGCTCATCGTTTTCGGGCTATTATTATTATTATCACATTCATTCGATTTCGGCGCCCTTACATTTACGTTTACTTCCCCATCCCTTTGTACTGCTCCCTCTCTTTCTGCTACTTCCTTTGCTACCGTCCTCCGCCGCATACATCTACGACTACATCTACTTCCCACCCACCAGACACAATCACTCACACACTCTCTCCTCTTGCTCGATGGCTGTTTTTATCCCCCTTTTTATCCCTCCCACATTCCCTTCGTCGCATTCAACTTACCTCTCCTCCCTTCTCCCCACCGCCACCTTCCACACGATCGCTAACTCGCTTATTTTGCTCAGGACGTCGCCTGGCTCCTCCAAGGCGTCCAACGGCGCCAAGAATGGATCACCGGCACCACGCCCAAGATCGTCGTCTCCGCCGCCGACGAGGCCAACGCCATCCTCGAGCCCCGATACAAATGGAACCTCAACCTCACAGGGCGCATGCGCCTCGGGCGGCGCTTCAGCAATCTGTTCCGCGGGGCGAAGGACGATGGCACGAGGCGGGAGGGGACGGGGGCGGTGAGGTCGGAGCCGGGGATTGATGTAAGGCGTAAGGAGAAGGATAAGGATAAGGAGCGGAGGGCGAAGGAGCGGGAGAAGGAGGGAGGGCGGAGGAAGGGCAAGGGGCGGGCGTCGGATGATTTGGGGACGGGCACGGGGACGAGCTCGAGCAACAGCTGGAATAAGGAGAAGAGCAAGAAGAAGAACAAGTCGCGCTCGGTCGACACGCAGCGCGCCGCCGCACCCCCGCCCTCCGAGAAGCCGCGCCGGGGATCCGATTCGACGTCGGGGCTGTCGTCGCCGCCGCCGCATTCGGCCGCGACCACGTCCTCGTCGACCTCCAAGCGCGCGCGATTCTTCCGCTGGCCTGGGCGCGATTCGCCTACGCACCACTCCAACTCCTCGCACGGCACGTCGACGACCACGTCCACGTCGTCCACGATGCACGGTGCCACCGTCCCTGCGACTATAAGCGCGAATCGGAATCGGGGCGTGTTTCGCGGACGGGCGGCGGCGCGGCACAGTACCGAGGCGCTGGGGTCGGCGCCGATGGGGCTGAGTGCGGGGCTGGCGGCGGAGCAGAGGACGGCGAGCATGGTTGATGCCGGTGCCGTTGCGGGCGGTGGGAGTGGCCCGGAGGCAAGAGGCGCCGGCGGGATGGGGCTCGCGTTGGGTGTTGGTCTGGGGCTCGGGAGCGCGGGTGGCGGGGGTGTTCCGTCCCGTCCGCGCGGCGCGACCACGAGCGCGGAGGACGACGAGCTGGACGAGATGCTGGGGCTGGGGCGGTGGAGCGGCGAGGAGGCGGAGGCGGCGGGGATGATTGCGGCGCCGCGCGCGGTGTTGGAGCCGCCTGGGGCGAAGGGGGTGATTTATGTGGATGAGAGGGTGCGGGGGGACGGGGAGAGCGGGAGTCTGATGAGTGCGAGTGGGGACAGCGGGAGTGGGTGTAGCTATGGGGAGGGGGCGAGGGCAAGGGAGGGATTTCGGGACCTGCCCGATGAGGAGGAGCGGTGGGAGGAGGGCGAGGGCGAGGAGGATGAGGATGATGGGCCGAGGGGGGATGTGTACGACAGCACGAGCAGCGGGGACGAGGATGGGGACGTGCCGATTACGTTCAAGAGTGCGCGGGCAAGGGGGCCTGTGACACCCGTCATGCCTGTGCCCGTGCCCGTACCACCGCTTAATGGGCACGGAGCACCTCCGCATCCTCAAGACGACGAGGCGCACCAGCCGCCAGACAGCGAGGAAGAGGAAGCCGACGACAACCAGTAGAGGCGGCCGGCCCGCGCGAAAGGACCTTGCGCCGCGAGGTACAAAGGACAAGGACGAACGACAAGCTACACATATGTACACCCTATGCCATCACCACCCCACCAGTGCCTCATCTATGAAATGTATCACCTCCCCTCTCACTTTATCTCATCTCGACTCGTCGTCATATCATCTACCGCCCACAACTACTACCTACGACTACGTATACCTTGGCTGCCTCTCATGCCTGCCTACCTTCATACCATCTGCGCCTTTCTCCTTCATACCTTTTACGTACCCGCGTCGGACTTATTTAGCCCACACCCCGTAGACATCCCCACTCCACTACTGTTTCTCAGCCGCAACCGGTACGGCGCACCAAATACCGGTATCTTTAAATTTCACTTTACCTTTTCTTTTTTCTCGCTTCACTTTACCTACCCCTACCCTAGAGTGCGTATGTATGTACGCGTATGCCGTGTGTATGTAGTAGCATATGCGGGATTTAGAGCTCGGTTTCGCATGAAGCGTTTGTGTCACCTGGAGTGGCGGTGCACGGTGGCCGGCCGAGGAACAGCGAGGAACCTGGGTTGTCCTGAACCATCACTGCCACTAAACGAGGTACGCGTCCGACGCGTCTACGAGGGCCATTCTTGACTATCCCAAACATTTCTTGTTCTTCGGAGACGTCGACTTGCAGCTTGACTTGTGAATAGGACTGTGCCACTTCGATCATCCAAACTTCTTTCAAGTTGCCGTTGGAGTCTTCGCTTCGAAACTTCAGCTCGACCTGAGCATAGAGTGGCAAACAGAGCGTTCACAACGAAAAAGACCCCTCATGTCCAGAGTTCCCCACACAAATTCGATGGTGACGGTATGCATAAGATTCTTCTTTCATCGGCGTCTTTACAGCTCAAAAAAAGCAGTTGCTGGCAGGAGTGACACCTCAAACGCCGCGGGGGACCATCCACCTTATCTTATTTCAACTCGTCGATGCAATTGAGGTCTCCCCCCTCTCCGATTCCGTCCCGTCGGCGACCATCGAGTGCCTTCTCCCATATCTCGCCCCCGCCCGGCACACGGTATGGCGATGCTGTGCCGGTGGAATCGCCTGATGACATGCACAACACCAAGTCCGCCGGGATAGCAATAACGGCGTTGGCTTCCATCCTGCGCAGGTATCGATCAACCCCGTATTGGCCGAATGCCTTGCAGCGCCTGGTGGGCTGTTGGCCCTCAACTCTCATGGGCCTCCTCTTCTATGCCCGCGCGCTGCTACGAAGAGAGCCTCCGCCTCCAATGACGGAAGTGGACTCGCCGGCATATACGTTTACTGCAATCATCACCCTGCTGCAGATGTACGCCGATGTAGAGTCCCTGGCCGCGCTTGTTCGCAGAACCCCTCAGGGAATCAACCTAGTTTCTCGACTCTGGGCGTTTGAAATCTTAAACTCTAGGCTGTCGACGCAACTCACAGAGATGTTCCCGGACCTCTGTCAACCCACCGCTGCGGGCTTGCTCAACTATACCTATTTGCGCGTCGAGACCTGGTCGACGCCGGTGCCGCCTTACTTCTCACATTACAGAGCAGCCTGCCAAACGTTTCCACGATCGCTTCCGTTGGCCTGGAGCATATTTCGCGGAGCACAGTTGCTGTCTATCGACTTGAGAATGTTTCCCGCCACCGACCAAATTCACACGAACCTACGCAATCTAGGTCACCTGCATTCCACAGCGCTCCACCTGCATTTGCTTTCGCTGAACTCCGTGGGTATCGTGACACAAGCCCTCGTAGCTTTGGTTTCGCGGCCGTTCGAAGCCGCGAGTGCCGATGTTACCGCAGGATGTATTACCCAGATATGCGAGTATCTGCAAAAGTACGTCACGGCCGACGGTCTTACTTGGTTAAATCAATCCCTCGAGCTTGGGTTACTGCTTGCACTACTGAAAGCACATCCCTGGCTGGCCCATAAAAAGTCAGCTTTGGACGCGTTCACGTCTTTAATGATCGTTCACCTGCCGCGATATTTTATCTACATTTCTATCCTGCGACAGGTGAACAAGTCTTTCGACGCTTTCCTGCGACTTGGGTGGATGAGTAGTGCACTGTCGGATCCCTGTCGCAAAGTGTGGTTGGCATTTTACCACTATGTTCGGATGCGTCTCAAGGTCGCGAGTCCTGCTGAGCTTCAGGTGCTGCCGTGTGACAACTTGGAGGTAAGTCTTCATTGACCATTAACTGAACAGAACAACGAAATAAACTGTTACTTCCCAGTGCAATCAACAGTCGAGCATGAGGTGCAGCAGTTGCTACGACACTGTATATTGTTCCAATGAGTGCCAGATGAAGACTTGGAATTCACACATCGAATCGTGCCAAGCGCGCGCAATTGCTCGACAGGGTAGGTTTCAAACTATTATCCATTTAATATTCTAAACGATCTGCAGCCGGGACACCCCCCGATCTCGGGGCAGCGGACGTTCAATTTGCCCTTCGTGTCGCCCAACACGACTTTGAGGAGTGCAAGGCTGATGTCTGCCGCCGATGGACTGAGGCGGGGACGCTTCCCGCTCACCGCCGGGATCGACTACTCAGTATTTCCACATGCGGTGACTATCGACGCCCCCCAGCGTTGTCCGCGAGCAGATGGGGTCGGACGCCGCCATATTCACCGCTTTACCGCAAGGGACTTCGGGAAAGGGATATTATATGTGTGATTTGGGGTTGACGAGGGGAGCAGAGGATACAGACGAGGAAACAATCAAGGCAGTTGTTCAGATGATTGGGGCTCAGGCGGTACCTACTTTCTTCCCAATAAATTAAAGACAATGCAGTGCAGATGTGAGCTTTTAAATTTGGAGAAATACCCATAACTCAGAGACGTTCACCTCAACGGGACTACTAGTAGGCTGCTTGAAGTTGACTGCGGGGGATGTACAACTTGAACATACAATCTCCGAACGCCTTGATTGCGCCTTGAAGCATAATGCACTAGTTTCCGACAAATGGCAGTTCGCGGTTTTTGTCTGCGCTCGATCGAGGACGACCCTGAAAATTGCTGCGGCTCTCTCAAGGCGTTTGCTCTCTCTTAACCGCGGATAATATGTTCCGGCCGTCCTGATGGACAGAGATCCCGCGCGGACGGAAAGACACCAATCTCCCACCTTTGATGCCTCAGATCTCCCAATGAATTCGCGATAAAATGTGTTCGTCCTTCGGCAAGCAAAAATCGTTATTGCATGTCGGGCCTGGCAAACATAATGGGCATAAGAGGTTCGTCGCTGATTAAACAATACCGCGTCGAAAGAATGGCCGTCAACGTTCCCCCTAGCAACAGCTGGCCCTCCCAGTTGATCCCCGGAAACGATAGTATTCGGTGTCTAAAATTTCAAATCGCCAACGAATTTCCAGGGGAAGATTTGACTACTACGAAGCAATCGGCGAAAGGCGCAACATGATCATGGTGATCCGGAGAAGGCGCGTGCCGATGAGTGGTTGAAACGGGAGTGCTGGCCACACGAAAAGATGCGACGATTCCCCGCGGTGGCGAGTGGGTCGTTGGGGAAGAGACTGGGATGGAATGGCGGGTTGGCACTCCACTCATGGCATCAAATAAAACTCTCAGTTAAAGATTGATATTGCAGCAAATTATTGACAGTCCCGCACGAGCCTTGTATGTTTTGTTCACTTGTCTGGAAAATCTTCCAACAATACATCAATAACTGCTCTCGGAGCGGGGCCCGAGAAGCCAACGATTTCTCCAAAGCGACCGAGCCAGGTAAACTGCGAGGAATCAATCGCTGGAACATATCAGAACAACCTTACGAACAGACCGTTCCCCACCGAAACGCGTATACAAAGTCAACCGTGGGAACTAAGCTCGGCGTACTCCCGAAGTCAACGCGACCGTCTTGAAGCAAGGTGATCGCGAATAACCAATGTCTATTGAGAGAAAACTTACCGAATATGACGATGAATAATAGAACTTGAAACTCCTCCGTGAAAACTCAGAATAGCGGTAACCGGTTGAACGATCTCCTAATTGGCACCTTTAAATTCAAATTGGAACCCCTCTGAACACACCCCAAGGACCATCTGAAGTGAACTAAGTCGCTGACCAATCGAGGGTAAAAGCTAATCTCGAAACTCTTTGAACTAGCCATGGGGAAACATATTAGACAAACTTGCGAGAAATCAGTTTTGTTACGGTTTCTAGCAAACTCAAAAAATCTAACCCATTTTTTGGCATGTGTGTGAGTCGCACTGCGTGGGCTGATTTTCGTGTTCCAGATCCTCCGACAGGGGCGGCGCTTGAAGAAAAGCGGCTATCACGCCGCCGGGCCGACAGCGGCCTTGACACTCATCGCCTACTAAGAGCTCTACTAAGCTCAAGGCTTTCCAGGAAGGTGAGCTTGGGTTGTCATTCGCTGAGATCTAGACTGAACGTCTGGCGAGCCATGAACACACCTTTCGAAGAAATCTTGAACACCAACACTGTTCCCTCCGACGTGGACTGTCAACGCATCCGCGAGCTGGTGACTGGGCCCCAGACCGAAGCAGCCAAGATTACTGATGAGATTCAACGCCTTCAAAGCCTGATCTGTGAGCTCGCCAAGAAGCGCGATGCTCTGAACCACTTCATCGATCCTCTCGTGGCGTTGATCTCGCCCGCCCGGAGGCTTCCCGACGACGTGGTGGTGGAAATATTTACAGCTTCGCTCCCGTCGGATCGGAATGCGGTTATAGATGGTGCCAAGTCTCCGCTACTCCTCTGTCACATATGCAGAGCTTGGCGGAATCTCGCCATTTCGACGCCTCGTTTATGGACCTCGTTGCATATTGTCGCTCCTGAAACGCCCGCACAGTCGAGCAATTAAATGGAATCGTCGACTCGTGGCTGTCCAGAACGGGAGTCCTCCCTCTTTCAATATCTGTCGTACAGTCCTTCAGGCTGAGTTCGATACCGACTTTTCCACGCTCGTTCAAACCCTTATCCGCTATTCATCTCGTTGGAACGGCGTTCGATTCAGCTTCCACCGGGACCTTTCCTTCGATCCATTAGCTGCTCTTTCTGCTCTGGATGTCCCGATTTTGGAAACCGTTCTTATCGACCACTTTTCTGGCCCTGCCACAGGCCTTCCATTCCTAGCAACCAACAGCCTTCGCAGCGCCTCCTTTCGGCGAGGTACCCCTCGGCTTCCTCTTCCATGGAACCAGCTTCACTGCTTGTTTTCTGGGTGAGGCGGCCGCCTGTGAAACGACGGCCGCTGGACTTGATTTGTTGCGCGGGTGTCCCAGCCTCGAGGCGTGTGCCCTGGCATTCGTAGAGAGCATCCCTCCTGCGGCCGGCAGTGTGCCCTCGCCAGTCACCTGTCGCATGGAATACCTGCGACAATTATCCGTCCTCGATAACGAGATCCCCGGAGGAACAGTCGAGTTTTTTCAAACATCTCGACGTCCCTAATTTGGAGTTCCTGGAATATGTTACCGGACACGTGGAAGAATTTCCCTTCACTCCCTTGTTGACTCATCCGCTTCAGCGCCTCAACCTGAACGTGAAGTACCTGTCGTCCGAAACTCTGATCGGGTGCCTTCGCTGTCTACCCACTCTTCATGAGCTCTTCATCCAGCATGACCCATTCAGCTTCCGCGGCATTCCGGCACGTCCGGACAACACATTCTGGGCTGCCATGAATCCAGCAGCCCACACCCCCCACAACGTCTTGTGCCCGCAGCTCCGCAGTGTGGAGTTCACGAACTTTACCGGTTTCTCCGACGATATGGTGCTCGAATTCATCAGAGCGCGAACAGAATCTCAATTTGCGGGTGTTGCTCGACTTCAAAAGTTTCATGCAGACTTCAACCGCCCAAAGTTGTTGGATGTTACCACTGCACTTCAGCAGGCCGTTGCAGACGGCCTTGACCTTATTTTACGCTATTTTGACGACCGAGTCAAGTACTCCCCTGCTCAGGACAATGACATACGCCTGCCCTCATGGGGAGCTACGTTTCGATGGCTGGCGGAGAGCGTGGTAGTACGGGCTTTGGTCTTTGGAATGAGAGATGCTAAGGTACAAATAATTCCTCATCATGCTGTCGTTTTTTATACCTGGATCTCGGGTGTTCCCCCTACACCGAAACTGTTACTTATTGGCAGTTGTCAAATCACAATTCATTTCCGTTCTAAAGCAGAATGAAAATAATGCCTTTGACTACCGTTTAAATCTGAATCATGTCCGCAGAAATTCGACCGTGGATCAGTCGAATGGGTGCTGAAGAGATATACGAACAAATATGATTGAGCTCATTACAACGGTGCGAGTGGCGGACATTTAATTAGAGAGCAGGAACTCCAGTTATGTTACCTTCCCAGCCAATTTTTCCAACTGAGCTGTCGTCTGGTCTAGATATCGAACAGGTGATATGTATTAGCCCCAGGATAGGATACATAAATGAATAACAGGTAGTAGTTTGACCTTGGTTTCATCGTCTGAATGGAAGGGATATTCGGGGTTGATTGAAGGTTGAAAGCACGCTAGCCACTTGACGAGGGAAATGTGTTGGGCACCATGATTATAACCTCGATGCAGACTTTTGAACACCTGGCACAGAACATGTGTTTTGAATTTTGGTCTGCTGTGGCGAGAGTGAAATAGAGGATCAAAGACGTCAAAATAATAAGCTAACCAGGCAGAGGTGGAATTTTGAGGTGGACTGTCCAGTGGACAACAGTCGAAAGAAGAAGGTTCCGTAACCCTTGTGTGCTTTTGAAGGCTTTTCAAGACAGACGAAGGAAGAATCAATTTCCACTTGAATGAAGGAGGACGTTAGGGAAGACGTGTTGATTGTAACAGGCTCATGGATGACTGCATTTTCAGAGGAGAAAAAAAAACTATGCTTATCCGGAAAGGAAGCCGAAGCTGTAAATTTAAAAAGACGTCGTGTCGATGTCGTGGTTCCACGTTAGTATTGATGGCGGCAAATGAACGGATCAAAGGAGCACTGGAAATAGGCGGTGGGCCGGTAGTGGATCAATAGACGGAGCAGCGGAGTTTAAGAAAGCCTCTGTGCATAATTTTATAAAAGAGAGAGATACATATAATATTTCGATAACTTAGTTCAACCAAACCGCCCCATAATTATTCCATATACTGCACTTTATTGATGGAGGCCGAAAAAAAACACACTTGTTTCGGGATTTAAAGCTGTATCGCAATGTCATTCGAGTGATCTTGTACTTTTTCTTGGTTCTCGTGCTCCGCTTCTGGATGAGTCGGTGTTTGCGCTGCGGACCAAGTTGCTGGTGGCGAAGCAGAAGGGGTCAGTATTTTCCCAGGGATTCATGGCTCCGATCGTACCATTGAGTGAACTCGCCCGATATTTGGGTCAGCGTAGGTACACCTGGTTCGTGAAGTGGAAAAAATGGTGGGATGGCCTCATGTGCCGCCATATTTTCTTGGCTGCGCGGATGAATGACTAAAAAAAGGAAGGGAGGACGTTACCATGAGCCCATAAAACAGACTTTAACATTCAGAAGGATAGCTCGAACTTACAGGGTCCCGTAAACGCGAGCAAACTGTAATTTCGGGCGGGAACTATAGACTGTGAAAGCTGCGAAAAAACTTTAATTCAGAGTTTTCGACTGCGGTGGTTAGGTACAACGTACCCGCAATTGTTCGCCGCCAGTTCTGCACGAGTTATTATTGGTATTTCACAACATCCAGTAAAATCAAGCACACGGACGTACAATAGGAATGTGTTCAGTTGATATATATCCAGGATGGCGGTGCCAAAGTTTATGAGGCACGAAACGAGCGGGTAGAGTCCTATTGGGGCCTTAGATGCGGCCGATAAATGGAAAATTTGATACCGTACCGATTCGAATGATTGTGTAACGATACTTGACGAAGGGCGACTCGGGCAGATAGCGGTCTTCTAAATTCGAAGTATTTGAGTCGAAATGACGGCGGCGGCGAGTGGCCATCTGCATATGCCGCTATGAGTGAAGGAGGCAATTTGGGTGGAGACAGCCGACAAACCTCGTGAGATATGAAAAATGCGATGATAGAAAGACCCATGAAAGCTTCGCCGGTAGCCATGAAAGGCAACCAGAAGGACTCTGTGCCAATTGCCATCGAAACGCTTCCGCCTCTGTGCGAGTATTGAACCAGCACGTTGAGCATGCGAACTCCATCTTTGGTTTCAATGCTTGCGTGAGCTGTCTTGCGACCGACATAGAGTAGGTAGCGCTTACCCATAGACGCCTGCGCAAGTGGCGTGACCGAGCAGGCAGCAGCAAAGATTACTGTGCCCAGATAGTAGAACTTTTCATCTTTTGCCCGTTGACTTTGTGGCACGAGAATCAAGCTGAAGAACGATATCAAAAGAGGTCATCTCCTTGAGCCTTTCACTTACTGTAAATTGAGCGCCAATGCAAAAGAACATGCCTGCGGAGAACATCTGGGTGAACTGGCGGGTGATAATGTAAGCCAACCAGTAGAAAGCTATTCATCGCTGGCACTTGCGTCCGTGAAAAAATGTAATAAATGCGCAAGGCGTCGTTGGCTTGGAAAATAAGGTTCCAAATAAGAAGGAGACACCAAAATCCCAGACTAATGTCGCCAGTAGGGTCAAATCCTAACCAAAGAATCCATTGTTTGAATACCAGCTTACTTGAATATCAGAGCCAATGCAAGCAAACGCAGACTGACTCGGTTCATGCAAGGCCTCGAGACCGGGTTCCAGCTTGTGTAGGCGTAGGCGCAGAGCACAACGAACGTGAGACACGTCCCTGTTATCAATAATGCCATTAACATTGAAAAAGCTCTAGTATGTGATTGAGGGTTAGTACGAGCATAGCCTTCGTAAGACATGGAAAGGATTGCGCACCCAGGATGGCCGCTGAACATAATGTCGTCCGATATTTCTGGATAAACAAGACAAGAAAACGGTGGGTGCGGTCACAGCGAACCCCGGTCCGTTTCCAGCTCAGGACTCGCACAAGCAGTGGCAGAGTGTGGTGGCAGTGACGGTAACCCTAGAAAATGACTACATAATTTTGACAAGTACTGTCAGTACTGTCAGGGTCACGAATTTGAATCTCCGTTCCCTCAAATGGAGAAAGCACGCATTTACACGGCACGGTCCGAACGACCGCATGGAGTTGGGTTACCCACAGCTTCGAACTTAGTATTTTCTCGATTACTGCACATTTTTTGCGTCCTTTGTCACTTTTAAAATGATAAGCACATAGGGTCGACCGAAATACTTACAGCTGATTCTGAAAACCTTGAGAGTAGCCGATTCTTTTTCGTGCGCAGCAATTTTTATAAAATGATAGCGCACTTAGTCTAATCCTTTATAGACTTGATCCTTCGCCTATGCCCAACACATCGACAGCCGTGTAAAAGCGCCCTCAAGAAGAAGAAATCTGCGAGTTGCGACACCGTACTATTACGACTAAAGGTTCACCCGTTCACGGGGTGTCACGTCGCCTCAATTGTTCACTAGACTCAGTGTTCACAAGACGACCGGGGGCCGTCACTGGGTTGGAAATTGTTCATTGAATCATTCCGTCAATCAGCCTGCCCATGACCGCGCGACGTTCCCTGAGGACGCCTGAGCTCGGCAAAGGCCATCCGAAGACGTATGGGGCTAAAGAAGTTTTTGAAAAATTGAAGCAATTTACAGCAATTCAAAAATCTGTTTCCATGAACAGTCTAGTCTCTCCAAGACAGACGCTGTAAACATTGCGCTCGTTCCTCGCTAGTTACATGAACAGTCAGTAGTTCTTGGACGGTGTCAGGGTAGGAAGATTGTTGCAAGGTGTTACCAAGTATCGCAAACAGAACTCTATATACTTTTTGTGAAGATAGTCATTCACACGTATATCATGAAGAGTCTTGGACGAGTACTATATACCAGAATCGGCAATCCGGCACGTAGCAAGTGCGACACAGTGTTGAGTAGAGTGGTAGATCTCGCATCCGAGTCAGGCATCTTGCTCTGTTAGCATTTATCTCCGCTTTTCGGCTCCTAACTGTCTTTTGTGAGCGCCGCCCATCTGGGGACTCAGACCCAGGACACCTTAGACGCATCTGAAAACCGTAAAGAAAGAAAGCAAATCTCATCACGCATTTCTGCGACTATGAAGCTGGAAATGAGTGTTGCTGCACATGCATGATAATTTACTAAGCACGTTCGTCGAATGAGAGGAAAACATAGGTGAGGGCCCGGGAAGCAAATTTATTCACATTGATTCATATTTTTTTCACGGGACTATCCTGTGTGGCCGTAATGAGGAGCTAAACCTCCTTAACATGTATAGCTACTAATCATAAGCTGCAACTTGTATTACGACAGCCCCCGCAATTATTACAGAGACAACATCCGCCCTTGTGATATATTTCCCACGGTTCAGAATGTTAAACATCGACCCAAACGGTTCGGGATGTAATATTCATCGACATAGAAACATCTGAACTCATAGGAATCAGCCTCAAGAAGCTTGCCTTGACATGAGCAGTAAATTGCCCACGAAATCATAGAGGTCAGATGAATCCAAACTCGGTAGACTGAGCGGCCTGAGATCAGCGCCCAGAATACGAATAAAAATAGGATATAACCTCCTATTTATTGTTCGTATTGCCTGCCTACTTTGTTTTTCTCATCCCAACTTTAGTTGCACATTAATTCGCCGCCATGTTTCGGCCATCTCGGACAACCCAAAACTGAGGGAGATCAATCAAGTAAAACACGCCCTGAGTATTGAACGTTCATGCATAGTTCATGGCGTGCACTGGTCCTATTATTTGTCCGTCGCGCTGCCTCTGGTGAACCGCTCGAACCGTGAATCTCTGCTTGTGGCCCGGTGACCGAGGTCCCAGCGCCGGGCTGAGCGCCCTCAAGCCTAAACATCCAATCCGACCATTACTTACCACCTACATTGAGCAACTCCGAGATTTTGGGAGTTCTACCAATCGACTACGCACTCCCGCGAAGCGGTCCTTTCGCTCTTGTTACTTCTTTGAAGTTACTTCCAACAGATCTTTGCAATCAGTGATCGGAAGTACGTGCATCATGTAACGACTGAGCCGTGCGGCCCGTGCCATCCAGCTAGACGAAATTCAGCCTTTGTTCTTTGAGGTCTCAACTGAAGTTACAGGGAACAACGACGACGACGACTTTATGGACGACCCACCGCCGCTGAACGCTGTCGATCTGAACCCACAACAACGGCCACGAGATACCCTCCGTCCCTCTTCCCTTCCGCCTTACCCGCCCACCCAAGCGTACCGGGAAGACGAATATCGGGAGGGGGACGAGTAGAGCGATGAGGAGGAGGTGGAGATCGAGTTTGGTCTGCGCTGGGGCATTTGGGCTCGCATGGAATCGACGCACGCATAGCTGGGCTGGACGCGCGCCCGCCTATCGCGACTCTCGAGGAGGAAGCAAAAGACGCGGACGCGGCGAAGCACATGCACCGCGAGCGCCAGCTGCCGCTCGCTACGCCTGGGGCCGACGACGGGTTTGCCGCAGCCGCGGGTGGGATGTGGTCATGGTGCTGAGTGCTTTGCGTTCTCTTTGGGTCTTTGTTCTTTCGTTTTGGCGCATTTCCCGCACCTTCTACTCCTCGTCCTTCATTTATCCGTTCTAATTGCTCGTGTCGACGAGTGAACTCACCCCCTCGCTCGAGCTGCGTTGTACTTTCTTGGTGCAGGCGCTCGTCTTTGGATCATTACCCTCCCTTTCGCACATTCTCCTTACTTTGTCCCTTCCTCTCCCTACTCTTGCGACTTTCTTCGACCTTCAGCGCTGCAGCGCGCGTCTCATTTGGTCTCGTCTCAAGGACGAAAAGCGCACTCCGGTCTACCTCGAATGCGCGCCATGGATGCGTTCGTTCTCTGATCATTTCTCCCTTCGTCGTGTTACAGACGTCGTCTGCCGCACTGGTCGCATTTGGGATACCGTCGAGCTGCGCTGCGCTTCCTTGGTGCAGACGCTCGTTATCCTCCGCCCCTTCCCTGCACTTCACCCCCCTCTCCTTCACCCACGCGCCCTCTCGCGTGCCCTACCCCTGTACGTGATCCCTCCCCTCCCTCTCATCGCAAGGACGCAAAGGCACAAAGGGGCGGTCCGGGTGCTTTGGGGACAGCTGCAGGATGGCGGGTCCGTGGGGGACGGAGCCGGGCACGGAGTACGCGGTGGGGCGCGAGAAGGGAGGGGGGTCGTGTGCCGTGCCTTTTCTGTCTTTCGCGGCGCCAGCGTGGGGCGCATTGGACGCCACCGCGCCGGACTCGCGCGTTGGTATCGGCAATCGCTTGCGCCGCCCTGGGTTGCTTGCCCATCCCCATGCCCGCGTTTCCCTCTCTCCCTTCAAAATCGTCCTTTTTATTATTCATGCGCCTACGTCGCGCTCGGGATCCGTTTCGTCGCTGGCGGTGGGCGTATGTACCCCCCGGCTGGCATGGCGCTCACTCAGGCATGCACATGCGCTAACGGTATGTATCCCTCGGCGCCGAGTGTGCGCTAACTCTTCGATCGGTGGGCCTCGCGGGCGTGTCCGGACACAGACACAGAGAGCGAAATGTGGTGTCGATAAAGCCGTGCCCTCAGTAGTCGGTCGGACTCCCACTGGAGCCGTGTCTTCTATCCTATCCCGTACTCGGGTTTTCACACGCGCGTTCGTTCGCGTTAGGGAGCGGGGCCGAGGACCAAGTAGGCGCGGGGGAGGGGGGTCGTGTGCCTCTGTGGTTCGTGCCGTTCGGGGCGCCGGGGTGGGTCCAACGAGCGCGTTTGTGTCGGTACTTTCGCCGCCCTGGCTTACTTGCGTTTCCGTCTCGCTTTTCTTTCCTTTCGAAATCGTCTCGTCCTTTTGGTTTCATTCATTATTCATTATTCTTACGTCTACGTTTCGTCGCGGGCGCTCGATTATGCGAGTGCGCTACCTTTTTTTATTCGTGATTTTTTATTGTGGGTATCCTCGAGCGTGCGGCGTGGGCGGACGTCGCATAACACGACACAGCGGCATGCAGACTCTTGCGCGCGCGCGCGGTCCGCGGGCGTTTCCGTGTCGCTCTGCCCTCCCATTCTACTTACTTCTACTTTTTCCGTTCCTTTCACTTCTAATTTATTTTATTTACTCCGCTTTCTCCCCTTCCTCTCCCCTTCCAGTACTAATCCTTCTTCTCCCAGCGCGCCCGCGTCTGTCCCCTCCTCCTCAAACTCGAATTCCTCCGCCCATTCGTACTCGACGCCCTCCCTCCTCGACACTCCCGCGTCGCCTCCCGGCCTCGAGCAGCACTGCAGCAGCACGATGGCACCGCCAACGCCACGCAAAATCAAGACACCACCACCCCTCTCGAAGTCGACACAAACGGTGGAGAACGCAAGAACGCACCTGGTGGAGATAAGGAGCAAGCAGACGCGGGAGGCGGGTCCCCCTCTTGACGTGCACGATCCGCCCGCGGGAGCTGGTGGGGCGGGTTGTGGTTGGCGGGGTTGCGGTGAGCGGGGTTTTTTATTTTATTCTCTACTTTTTGGTGGCGCGGTTTTTTTTTGGGGGGCGCGATCTTCGTGTGCGTCGTGGGTGTGGGGAGAGGAGACGGCGGGAGGAGGCGAACGCGCGACGTTTTTTTTCCACGGTGTCCCCGCCGATTCTTCAGTCCCTTCTCCTTTCACAGACGGCAGACGGGGAGCGTTCGTTCGTTCGGGATGAGTTTGGAGTTTGGAGGCTGGAGTCTGGAGGATGACGACGCGTTGGCGGCGGAGGCGAACGAGAGAAAGGGAGGAAACTCTGCGCTCGACGTGTCTCGCCTGTGGGTGTTTTCGTGCGGAGGGAGGCGTTCGTCGTACGTTGTGCTGACTGCGTCTTCCAGGCCATATCGACGCAAGAGTCATGAGTACATGCACGATCCACGGAGACCGTTAGCATAAGTGTACGTTTACCTTCATATTCTGTTATCTACTTGCTGCAAAGATGGGTGTGGTGGTGGGTGGGAGAGCTGGCGCGGCTTCCTTTGATACGGCGCGCCAGTCGGCTTCCTTAGGACGAGGGGGGCTGGGCATGGCGAGCTCGGCTTTTCTACCCGAGGTTGATGTGGGATGCTCGTCACGCTCACTGAGCGCGTTTGCATAATGCACACGCATCGATGCGGGAATGAGTCTCGCGCGCGCCTCTCGAGGCGGCCGCACCGCCGGCGGTTCTCTTCGACCTCGGCGTTGTGCATAAGCGCCGCGCGGGGCATAAAACCCCTAGGCAGCGGGCCGTGTTTTGCACTGAAGGAATCTACACCACCGCGCCCATATATATTCCTTTCCCTCCAGGCGTTCTTCGGCGCTGCGAGGCTGCGTTTCCAGGGCGGCTGTCGCCGTCCTCGCGGGTAGTGCAGCGAGCGTTGTTGTTGCCCTCCGAGCACGAGCTGGGCTTGGTGGCGGACGCAAGGCAGTCGAATGCTCGAGAGCGATTTGGATGCGATCCTTACTCTCACCCTCCTCCGAGTTTCCCTCCTCGTGCAGCCGCTGAAGTACGGGGAGAGGACAGAGGACATGGAGCGAGTTGTTTCATCTTTCGCTTTTATTTTGTTCTTTCTTTTGGTGGGCGAGAGGAGGAAGGTGGAGTGGGGAGCACGTTGTGCGGCGGATTGGGCTGAGTGTGCGGTCCGTGTGGTGGTTGAGGGTGGTGGGTGCGTGTCGACGTTGACTGATAGTGGGGAAATGTCGAGCGAGGCGTCTGGCCCGCCACCTGTCTTCTACGACTCGAGCATTGCTGTGAGTGCACAAGAGCATGTAGCTCGCGAGCGGCGAACGCCGCCGGGACGAGCGTGGGGCGCGGGAGAATCGTGAGGAGGAGCAAGTCATGGTCCTGCTGCAGACCTGCAGCGTACAGGGAACTGGGGGCTGCACACGTGTTTGTGTGTGTAGGTACTTTGGTAACTTTTTTTTTTTCTTTTTTTTTTCTGGAAGCCTTTGGAATAATGATTCTCGGTCTGCAGAAGCATAACAAGGGATCATCCACTTGAGTTGCCAACTATTAGCCAGGGTTTCTAACTACTAGCCAGACATTGCCGCGAGTTTGTCCAGGGAGGAAATGCCGTTACGCACAATACTTTATTAGTGTTGGGACTCTGACCCGAAATATTGCCCTATTCCAGTTTCGTCGGTCTTGGGTCGTATACCCACTAAAACCCCCTCTGTGTATAGCCAGTTTTGCGGCAAGGTGTCTTCATCAAGCAGGAGACCACTCCAGGTATTTAGAACTCTCTCTTTTTTAAATGCCATCTTGCCGAACCGAATTTTATCAGTTAATAAACGGTCTCTGGATAAAGTGGCATTCACAGCCTTCAACCATTGGTTGTGGACTATCTTTTCACTTAGGGTTGACCCCGGGTTCGCTATTACCCGGTTTACACGAAGCTTCCATATAACATGCCAGGCCACCGAGACCAGGATGGCAAATAATCGCCCCTTCTCTGGGAGTATATGGCCCTTCGCAGATTTAAATCTTGCCAAATTGCATCCGAGGATGATCCCCCAGTTCAGAGATGGCCAGGTATCATATTTCTTTAACCAAAGTTCACGCGTGAGATTCCAGACGGTGTTCTGACCATGTGCATCACATTCCAGGGCGATATGTTCTAAGGATTCTGGTACTTCACAGAAATGACACCGTCCATTCATTTGAAGGGGTTCAATGTGCAGCCAAAAGTCGCCAACTCTAAATGTGCTGTGGATGCACTTCCAGAAAAATTCTCGTGTGAGTCGCTCAAGTGTAGTTGATCGGGTGGAATTCCAGATCACTGCGTCCGTTGGAGTATAGCCTGAAAGCTTCTCGATTGAGCATCTGATTGGGTCCAAGTTAACAAATGTTGATTGTCGGTGGGGAGTGGGTCGTAATGCCAGTATGGCCTTGGTGAATATTCTTTGGGAGCCACCACAAAGCAGGATGCCGGGGCATTCATACATCAGGTCAATTTGTGTGTCAAGTTCAACCGCAATAGTGCCGACAGCCATTTGCCTCCTAGCTGGGTTGTCCGCTACGGTTTTGAAGTTCACTCGAAGCTATCCTTTCATTCAGTGCGGCAAAGTACAGCCCTAAGGAGCGTGAAGTTGGGGTCTAGAATATTATTTTCAAACATATCTCGATTTCTCACTAGTGCCTTGGAGAGGAATTCTGACGAGGAGCATACCAGAAGTGGAAGGTTCTTCGGAGTATTGTGCAGGATATGGAGTAGTGCACCCAGTAGTCCCTGTTGGATGTATGGGGGATGGTCGGTGAATCAAAGGTTAGGAAAATTATTTCTTCATCCTCTCCCATGTCCGTGATTGATTTTATTACCGCGGTAATTTCTGGAGCGAATTCACCAGTACGATGGACTTTTTACATGCAAGAAAACCGTCATTTGCCCAGGTTTGACACCCGGGATTGTGTAGCGTTTAGTTGGGATCTGATTCCAGTGAATCTTCGGTTCCAAAAATCCTAAAGCCTCTCTCGACACTTGTGAGGTGAAAATTTGGGTCAAAGCTTAGAACCTGGCCTATTTCTGCTGATTGATTACCCTCTAGTTCTAGATCTGTGAGGGCTAGATCTTCACACAAGTCGAGATCCATTGCGTTGGGATTCCACTTTGGATATATGCAGTCTACAAGAATCTTAGCAGTTTCAATACATTCACCAGGAAGCTGGCAATCTAATTCTGTTCTATCTCGATAAAATGAGGGGCAACCACAATTTTTGCGGCCTATCCCCGATGATTAACTTGGTGGGGCTTTCTTGCAATCTTAGTTCTCCGGGTGGCGATGGTAAGAGCATCCTTTACAGAACGGACTTCGTGGTTGAGTCGAAGGCAAGTGGCAGCCTTGCGGAGACACCTTATTTACAGAGGGGTGCTTCCATACTGTAGTATTTCAACCAAATGTTCAAGTGACGGGTGACGGAGGGTCGTGAACTGAACAATTTGGTGCATGTAACGGTGACATTCCAATTTCTGGGCTCAAATAGGGGTAAAAACTGTCAAAAAATCTCGGCCGGCACCTACCGGCCGTCCATTTATGGTAATGTTGGGTGATTGCCGAGGAATGACGCCAAGGCCGAATGAACACCTGTGGTGACGGGTGACATGGCGTGAACATTTGGTCGAAATAGTACAGTATTGGCATTCCAAGTTTAACATTTTTACTGATTGCTAATGCCGTGAATTTGAGGTTATACTTCCGGGCTTTCAAAATCATGCGCTTTACGTCTTCCGGAAAGGGTGTTCGCTTTGAAATAGGAATATGAATATCTTGTAGAAAGACATTTATAATTTGCCCGGGTCTAAAATTTAGGTAGCTGTTCTCGAGGAAATTTATCAATATGAAATCGAGAAGATAGCACCAGCGTGCTCGTTTCGGACCCTCTACTAGGTAGCATTGTAGGTTCCAGAGGTCTATGGCTTCATTTCGGGCCGGAATATCGAGGATTCGTTTGCCGCCGTCATCAACATTGCGGATCCTTGTATCATGGGCTACTTTCGCTCTTTTCCCATCCCAAGGGAAGATGTGTTTCATCTGGACAAGGTCATCTTCAATTTCCCTGGGCATCCCTTGTACTCGGGTCAAGTATTGTGTTCGACCGCCGATAACCATACTTATGACATGACGCTTTCCTTCTAAGGCAGGTGTTGTATTTTTCCACCTCTCAAGGTCGCTTGTAATTTTCTCCATCACCGATGGCCAAGGCGTGGTGTAAGGGACATTATTCCCAATCCATGCGCCCAGTAAGCGACAGGGTTTGGCCGTCAGACACAATTCTAAAAGTTGGGTCGATCGAACCCACTCACATAGCGTCGTTTAGTCTTCTCTTAAGGACAAATTTCCTTCGGTATGAAGCTCGCCCAAAAGGTAGCAGGACAGTTTTATTTACATTGAACTCACCTGTATAGCCCAGTACTGTCTTTCAATGTGTGTGTGTTTGTGTTATCATGCGTCGGTGAGCGCGTTTCCCTTCCATTTCTACATCACAGTTATCAGCTTCAGGTTCTTCTTCATCAAGGGGGGATCGGGATTCGAAACTCGGAAGGTGGGTCGATAAAAAATTTTCAACCTTGGCTAGACCCCCCTCCCCCCCCCCCTCTCCTTCCATAAAGGGAAGGCGTTTCCCACCCCTAGCGCCGGGCCGCTCCCGCCGGATTTCCCGCCATCTACTGAACCTTCTTCGTAGTCCCGATACCTCTTGTTTTTTAATGTTTGAAGTACATCCCATGGCTCCTAAAGCTATTTAGAGTGCTACAAAGGCTTCAAGTGAAGCTGTAAGATTTTGCTGAACCTCATCCCGGGACGCCCACGGACCACTGGACCACTTTTGGTTGAACTTGGGTGGAATTATTGTTTCAACACCTCCTGAGGTAAGTAGGAAGCAGAACTTGAGGTTTTTTACTCACTAGAGGCTCTACCATGCCTCTGCCAGCCCTTTCCTCCCTTCCCATAACTCATAGTAAGAAGTTTTTTTCAGCCTCGGTCAGACCCCCCCCCCTCCCCCCGTCCGGAATTTTAATCCCGATCCCCCTTGTTCTTCGTCATGAGTTGAGTGCATCCTGACATATGTTTAGTAATCCCGGCGTCTTGACCACTGGATAGAACCCCGTCAGTGCTTTCCCTCATTCATCAACAAGTCGTCCACGCAGCCTCCAGACGGCGGAGACCGACCATTAGTATGTCCGTCATTTCCCGTTAACAACTTGTTTCTTTACAGGGTGGGCCTCTCCACGTCACTCGTTTCATTGCATTAAGAACTCATTTCTCATCCTACTGTCAGCCCTTCTTTGCCTTGATCCTTTCTGATCTCCTATTTCAGTGCTCATGGGTAACAACACACGCGATATGTTATGCCGTTGATCCGAACGTACATTTATCCGTCTCAGAATGTTCCTCCTTTTCTTGCAGCAAGTTCATTCTGTGGCGTAGGAATCGTGCTGGGACGCGTTGGGACACATGTAAGTTAGTTTCTGTTGTCATTTATTATATTCCCACGGTTTGGCTTTTCCCAGCCGCCGACTTTCCCCGATGTTCTCCCCGATTCTATTTACTCAGCTACTCTTGTTCTCTTTACTTGTAGTACATTCTAGATGATGTTCTGTACAGTATATAAGCTGTTCTTTTGGCCTCACAATATTATCAACAAGTTTTATACTTCACTCTCTCGAGATCCTCTTCTCAACAGCTTCCAACCTGTCAAACCCCTGGTTCAACTAATTATTGACTTCGGTCCAGACTCTTGCGGTTTTCGGAGTAACAGGATCCCATCTAACCTCTGCGGGTCTCATAAATGCATCCTCATCTTTGTGAGTTCTTTTCGTCTCTCTTCTGACCCCGCAATGAATCAAGTTGCCCGTTTCTTAGGTGTCCCGTTGGTGAATCTCACTGCGTAGGTGCTGCAGGCTGGTATCGAACCCTGCCTTGAATCATCGGATTCTTGTGTCCGTGTATGTAGTAGTTTGAATGAATATATGCTTAATTCCGATTCATCTGCATTGTTTTTCAGTGGCAAAGCCTGGAATAATGGGGGGATAATGGCTGAAACTCGGGCTAATGGTAGCTAAAGAAGTTTCAAATTACCCCTAGGCCCTAATTTAGTTCCAACGTCACTAGAAAGTCAACGGAACTAACGGAACTAAAACAGCTAAATTAGTGAGAATTTGGACCAATCTGGCCCCTTTAGCAAAGGAAGTGTTTCCTGATGTGACCAGCTGGACCTCTGGTCATGTGCACTTTCTCACTATTTATAACTTGAATCTACATGACTCCAGCTGCTAATACCCTTAATAAGGTGTCTAGAAAAACATCTGGCTCACCTGAAGTGATTTGAACAGTGTAAATTTTGATCTGAATATCTAGTCTACTGGAAGCAAAAAAGAAAAAAAGCCTTTTTCGGGATGTGTTCTGCTTGCCTTTTAAGGGTTTGTTTGGTTCCAATATACTTACAATATACGGAGTCCTGATATGGTAGCCATCAGACCTCTGTATATTGTGAGTATATTGGGCGTATATTGGCCAATATACTGAGCATATACGGAGCCCATATATTGAAAGTATATTCTCGGTATATATGAAATATATGGAGCATATACTGGGGCCGTATATGCTTCGTATATCTTAAGCACACTCAAAATATACTGAGGATATACTGGCAACCAGTGACATCAGATGTCCCTTAAATGAACACAGATGCAGACCATCTCTTATTCACCAGTGCAGGAGGTTGGATAGGTGGGTGATTTCTTCGAAGCTGGAATGGCAGTACTGCCATCCGAAACATTTGAGCGTGAAAATGAATCTAGACAACGGCCGAACATTGTACATCACAAGAAATGGACTCACATATGATACATCAGATATATACAACACAAAGTGAGAAACCTCCATTGTGGTGGGTGACATGATGTTCCCAATACCACACCCGAAAGACCTCACCGACCAAAGACCCTGGGTCTCTGTAATTGAGTATACATGAGTGGTTTTGCGTAGCGATTAAAATCTCAACTCCCCTTGCAAATATCTTTGATGGTTTCCTGAAGCTTCATGGCATGTGTTAAGAGTTAGAGTAATTTCCGGCAGATGAACCAGAAATTAGTAATTAGATTCAATGATAATCCTTACCCAAGGATGCTCGCCTTAATCTCAAGTTGACCTGCCAAACTACAGTAGGTTAATACCGTAAAATATGTGTGCAGCGCTAAGGCTTACTACACTTAGGACAGCTTCCAAAGACTTAACCAAGTTGACACATTAGTTAAGATTTGGGCAGTTAGGCTCTCCGAACGGTTGCTCAACACGTTCGGTTTACTTCACTTAATTCACACAGAGTTCAGGGAAACAAGATGATAGTATTCAGGTAAGATCAGATACCTCTTTCTGGGCATGCCTACAAGCTATATACTAACTACTGACTCATCCTGACTCCAGTGCGGAGTCTTGATGAGTCGAACTTGGGAACCGCGGCAACCGGACCGAAGCCGACTTAAGCCGATGATCCATCATTATCCGCGAAACAAGTATATTCGAGGAAATAACCGTAGCAATCGTAATCGTGAGTGGCCGTAATCGTAAAGGGTCGTAAGTAAAGGTAAGCATAAAGTAAGTTGAGTGCACTGAGTCATGTATCCATAACAGCATATCCAGGTTTGCCTATCCAGCGGTATAGGTCCACCAATCTATTTCTAGAGAGCAGGGTATCTGGATGGTCCGCTCCCAACACCTGTGTCTGTTTCTGGACAACCTCCGAGTAGAGCTTTTCCGCCTCCTTCCACTTCTCCAATTTCATGTAAGTAGCGGCCAAGTTGTGCATGGACCACAGGGTATCTGGATGGTCCGCTCCCAACACCTGCTTCCGTTTTCTGACAACCTCCAACCAGAGCTCTTCGGCCTCTTTCCACTCCGCGAAAAACTTGTAAGTATCGGCCAAGTTGTGCATGGACTGCAAGGTATCTGAATGATTCAATCCCAAAACCTGTGTCTGTTTCTTGATGATCTCCAAGTAGAGCTCTTTGGCCTCTTTCCACTTCGTCAACCACTTGTAAGTATTGGCCAAGTTGTGCATGGACTGCAAGGTATCTGAATGATTCAATCCCAAAACCTGCTTCTGTTTCTTGATGACCTCCAAGTGGAGCTCTTCAGCTTCATACAAGTCGCCCCTGTGAGCGTAAGTCAGGGCCAAGTTCTGCATAGATCTCAGGGTATCTGGATGGTCAACTCCCAACACCTGCTTCTGTTTCCAGACAACCTCCGAGTAGAGCTGTTCGGCCTCCTTCCACTGCTGCCTTTTGATGTAAGTATAACCCAAGTTATGCATGGACTGCAAGGTATCTGGATGGTCGGCTCCCAACACCTGCTTCCGTTTTCTGACAAGCTCCAAGCCAAGTCTGACAAGCTCCAAGTCAAGCTCTTCAGCCTCCTTGAAGCGCTTTGCAGTCTGATGTTCAACCACCAATTTCGACATGGCCGACAGCTTTTCCAGGAGGTCTGTGTCCGAACCCGCACTAGTATTGTCACCAGGAAGATTATGATTTGGATGTTGGGTCTCGGTTCCCCTTGGGATGTTTGTTGTGACCTCTCTAGAATGATGAGCAGCAACGTTCTGGGCGGTCAGAGCTTGCCTCGATTCTGGCCCAGTTCTGCGGACATAGTCGGACAAGAATTGAGGTTTGAATCTTTCCAGAATTGACACGGCCTGACCGCTTAGACTTCCCCTATTATGGTTTGGATCTCGGAGCTCGGTTCCCCTTGGGTTGTTTGTGGTGACCTCTGTAGGATGATCCTGGACCAGTGAAATATCTGAGATGATATCCACTAGCAGCTCATGTATTTGTCCTGCTGTTGGCCGTGCCTTGGCAGCTTGAAGCCAACATTTTTCAGCCAGCGTCCAGAGTGAATCAGTCAACTTTGGGACTTCGTCTGAGTCTGGGCGATCTGGGCGAACTCCACTGCGAAAGACCAGCTCAATGAAGTCTGTGTGTGCAATGTTGACCAGGGGTGTTTCATCAGTATACAGCTGAATGTGTGATTAGTCAAAGATCCAACGACAAGACCGAGGAATGGGTACCTCAAACAATGTCATGCCAAATGCATAGATATCTGAGGGAAGTTTGGGGGGTGATCCAGCCAGGAGTTCCGGAGCCATCCAGTTGCGACTCCCCGCAATTATGGACTGGGCTGTATGTGCTGTGCGACTCGTAGCATCAGCTTTGATGCGGGACAGACCAAAGTCACATAAAAGAGCCCTGCCAGAGTCTTCAACAAGAATGTTGACCTGGGACATCAGTTAGACACCATGTTGAAATGTTCATGTTACTCACCCCTTTGAGGTCGCCATGGCATATTTTACGGGAGTGCAGATAGTGTAGGGCCAAGGCTACATCACGGAGCTGGTGACCATGAGCTGTGAAATCAGATTTCAGTTGGGAGTGACTCACAATATATACTGGATCAAATATGGGCCATTGTTCCAGAAACTGACGAGCATTGTATGGTATGTAGGGCATCACCACAAATGGGCTGTCATCCAAGGTATTTGCACCAAGGAACTGAAGAATATGTGGGTGGCGCAGGTTGAGCCAGATCTGTACAGAGCTTGAACAATCTGACGAGCACATAGGATTGGACACAAACATTGATTTCCTTCTGTAGCAACTGCGACAAATGAGTTGAATAACACAAGATGTGTTTGGAGACCCACTGCAACACTTGGTGTAACACCTGCGACATTTTGAAGGACCTTGATAGCCACCTCCATCCGATTCCAAGTCGCGCGATAAACCTTCCCACTGTAGAACATGAGCCGAGCCAAAATAATTAGATCTTGAGCTCACAATCCACCAACCCCAATTTCCGGGCCATACTCAACATCAAAGGATGCAATCATCCAGTCCTCCAACTGCACCTGCCGGCCGCTCATTGAGGTTAAGTAATCGAGTGTGTGTGAATAAAAGTTCTGTTCCTGGTCATTGCTAGGCGCGACATTGAGCCTCCTTTGAAGGGAGGCCATCATGGCCAGCATGTTGTTGTGATTGATCTCTGTGGTATCCACATGAGGCGAGGTTGATTAGCCATGCTAGCGAGTTCACGAACCCAGTACATTTCGAAGTTCATCTTGATTCTGCTCCAGACCTCTCAACTTGGCATGCAACATACCCGCATCTTCAGTCCGTGCAGTCTCGTTGTTCCTGAGCATAGTCTGTACGCTCAACAAGCTCGAAATCTAGTGAAGGGATTAGTGTAATGCTATGATCACTGCAACGGAGTCTTCTATTGCTCGCCTGGAATGCACCGACAGTGAGTTCGATGTGTCGATAGAATGATTCTATCTGGTTGATCCGGGAATCTTTGTTCAGAAGAGACTTGAGAAAGGGCTTTTCCCGCTCCTTCTGAACGAATCGGTGAATATCTTGCAGTAGCCTGTGGTAAAAGATGAGCGGATTGAACCATGCCAACCAGCCGGCATACTCACTTCTCTAAATCACTAAGTGATTTTGCGCAGTTAGCCACCACGATTCGTGATTCCCTGAACTCTGCGTTGAGTGTGGACAGAAGCTGCCCGACGCCGTTAGCCAGGACGTGGAGCTGTTTCTTGCTTTCTCGTGTTGCTTGAACAGAAGAGACGATAAAACTGAACAGTCTGAATGCGGAGGAGAGTCCTGGGACCGGAACCTCCGCTAGCACGTTCTGTATCGCAGCCTCCAGGGACATGGTGGGGGGACGGAAGAGAGAGGCAAAGCGAGGTCGGAGAAGCCACCGAATATCGTGACAGCTGGCATGGTCTTCTGATTCCTTCTGATTCTTTGGCTGCGAGACATTAAATATGTGTTGTATGCCAGTACCTGGCTACAGAAAGGGCGGGAGCTTGCGCTAATTCCGAGTTTGGGGTTATTGTACCCACGGAATACTTACAACGTCCGAGTTGAAGGAATGGGCAGCGAAACCGCGGCTCGGATGGAACTCCCACGGGGAAACCCGATCGACAGAATAGGAGGAGCAAGCTCCCCCAATAAACACGGAGCATGAATTCGAAACAGAGCGTACGCCACATGAGATGTCTGCTCAGAATTGCCCTCGGCCCCGGGAGAATGAGAACCTGAATCCATCTCACAGAGAGAACAGCACGGCGTGAGAAAATTAATTCCAGCGGCCAATCGGTGAAGCGATGGTTAGTAGTTACCAACGTGAAGCGCCGAAAAGGCGCCTGTACAGCGTTTTATTAGACGCTGAGCACGGGAAGAATGAAGCTCGCCTGCTCCACGGAGGGAGCTCGAGATGAATGTGAACTCAGCAACAGCCATGCCACAGTAATAAACCTGGGATTCCCTATTCGCTGGTCCTCAGAACTTCCCCGGTGGAAACCTGTAACCATCCGGGCCTGGTAGGACAAACGGCATTGCGTGAGATTTGTGCCCTATTAATTGCGACGCTCAATCAGAGAAGCCAAGCTTAAGGACAGAAAAGCGGACGAAGCGGGAAGAAAAGCCTGTCGGGAAACTCGGGCCGGAGCATCAACATTGAGAGCGATCGGCCGATACATCCGACCCCTTTTGTCACTAACCACACGCCTTCAAAATTTTGAACTAGTTACTGCACTTAGCTTTTCTCGCGTTCTCAGATCTTAGCCTTCGCAAAATGCAAGAATCGTGAGCCTCTCCGTGGCCACGACGACAACATGGATGAGCTGGACATAGGCATGGACGTCGACATCCCCTCTTCGTCGCCCTCGCCCTCGGGATCGACGTGCGCATCGCGGGAGAGGAACGCCTACAACGACTCTGGAGCAGGAAGCACAAGACGTGGACACGGCGACGCACATGCACCCTGTGGCGCACCGCGAGCGCCAGCTGCCGCTCGCTACGGCTGGCGCCGAGGGCGGGTTTGCCGCGCGCGGGGGCGGGGATGTGGTTATGCAGATGTGAGTACTTTGCGTTCTCTTTTGGTCTTTGGTCTTTCTTTTGGGCGTATTTCCTGCTCCTTCGTTCGTTCTGATTGCTCGCCGAGTGGACGAACCCCCTCGCTCGAGCTGCGAGCTGCGCCGCACTCACCTGGTGCAGGCGCTCGTGCTTCCTCATACATCCCACTCCCTCCCTCCAGCCTCCTTGCATCCCACTCCCTCCCTCCACTCCTCCTTGCACTTCACCCTATCCTCTCCTCCTTGTTCTTTCTATCTCTCCCTCCCTTCAACACTCCGCCACCCTCTCGCGCGCTCGTACCCCTGTATGTGTGTCTGTGCTCCGACAAAGGGGACGCGTGGATCCTTCCGCGCGCGGGCACAAAGGGGCGGTCTGGGTCCGTTCCACGGGTCGTTTGCTCGTTCAGCGCTCCTTTGTGTGTCTATCTACCCACCCTGTGCGCAGCTCCGTCTCCTCTGCGCCGATGGCGGGTGAGGGGGTCGTGTGCCGTGCAGTTCGTGTCGTTTGTGGCGCCGGCGTGGCGCCAACGAGCGCGTTGGCCTCGGCACTTTCGCCGCCCTGCCCTGGTTTGGCCCATCATTTGGGTTTCCATTCGAAATCGTCTCGTCTTTTTGATTTGACTTTTTATTCTACATACGCCTACGTTGGGCTTGGGCGGACTCGGCTGCCGCTGGCACTCGGTCATGCATGCACATGCGCTAGCCGTATGCATGCCTCGATCTCGGGGCCCTCGGGGCCGCGTGTGCGCTAGCTCGTCGGTCGGTGGGCCTCGCGTGCGTTCCGCACACAGACACAGAGTGTGAGGTTTGGCTCGTGCGCTGTCGGACGCCCACTGGAGCCGTGTCCGTGTATCTTACCCATCCTTGGTGTGCGCGCACTCGGGCCTTTTATACAGGCGTCCCTTGTGGTGCCTTGTGGCTCGGTTGGGGAGCGGAGCCGAGGGCCGGGTAGGCGGCGGGGGAGGGGTCGCGTGCGTGGTGATGGGCGCCGTGGTGGGTGCATGGGACGCCAACACGCCGAGACGAACGGAATCGTCGTCGACTGCCCTGGCTGGCTTGACCCATTTGCGTTTTCCCTCTCCTTCTCACTTTCTTTCCCTTCGAAACTCGTGTCGCCATTTTTTATTTTTATTCATACTTCGTCCTGGCGGTGGGCGTACCCTATGTCACTCATGCGCTGACTGTATACCTCGGCGCCGAAGCCGAGCGTGCGTGCTGTGTGGACGGACGCAGACTGTGTGGTCGTGGCGTGGATGCGTACTTGGGTGTATCGCATGCGCCAGTGAACGGCCTCTTGTCGTTCTTATTCTTATCTTTCACTTCCATTTAATTATTTTCATTCATTTCGCTTCCGCTCTCTTCTCTTAATCCGCAGCATACTAATTCTTCTTCTCCCAGCGCGCCCTCGTCCACCCCCTCCTTCTCAAACTCAAATCCCTCCACCTCGTCGCACTCTGCGCCCTCCCGCGTCGCCCCCCGGCCTCGAGCAGCAGCACGCTGGCGACGCCACGCAAAATCAAGATACCAGCGCCCCTCATCTCGAAGTCGCCGCAAACGGTGGAGAGAGCAAGAACGTACCTGGTGGAGATAAGGAGCACGACGACGCGGGAGGCGGGTCTCCCCTCCTGACGCGCACCTTCCGCCCGCGGGAGCTGGTGAGGCGGGTTGTGCTTGGTGGTGGGGTTGAGGTGAGCGGATTTTTTGGGGTTCTCTACTTTTTGGTGGCGCGGTTTTTCGTGTGCGTCGCGGGGGTGGGGAGAGGAGGCGGTGGGAGGAGGCGAACGAGCGACGTCTTTTTCGACGGTGTCCCCGCCGATTCTTCGGTCCCTTCTCCTTTCACAGACGGCAGACGGGGACCGTTCGTTCGGGATAAGTTTGGAGTTTGGAGGCTGGAGTCTGGAGGACGACGACGCGTTGGCGGCGGAGGCGAACGAGAGAAAGGGAGGAAACTCTGCGCTCGACGTGTCTCGCCTGTGGGTGTCTTCGTGCGGAGGGAGGCGTTCGTCGTACGTTGTGCTGACTACGTCTTCCAAGCCATATCGAAGCAAGAGTCGTGAGTACATGCACGATCCACGGAGACCGTTAGCATAAGTGTACGTTTACCTTCATATTCTGCTATCTACTTGCTGCGAAGAAGGGTGTGGCGGTGGGCGGGAGAGCCGGCGCGGCTTCCTTCCTTTGATATGGCGCGCCGGTCGGCTTCCTCAAGACGAGGGAGGCTGGGCATGGCGAGCTCGGCTGTTCCGCCCAAGGTTGACGCGGGATGCTCGTCACGCTCACTGAGCGCGTTTGCATAATGCACACGCATCGATGGGGGAACGAGTCTCGCGCGCGCCTCTCGAGGCGGCCGCGCCGCCGGCGGTTCCCTTCGACCTCGGCGTTGCGCGCGTGCGCCGTGTTGCACTGAGGGTTCTACACCACCGCGCCCATATCCAGCCTGGCATCCTTCCCTTCCCGCTCGCCTCCGTATCTACATGTACCCGCTACCCTAATTGGACGATTGGGAACGTACGCCAGGGACGCTTACGTTTCTCATTCTTAACGAGAGGGGCTGTTGGTCCCGGGGAGATTTTGTTTCTTGGATTCATTTTTCACTCCGTGCGTTCTTCCGCGCCGCGGGGTTGCGTTTGCAGGGCGGGCGTCGCGGGTAGTGCGGCGCGCGTTGTCATCGTCCTCCTCCTGTACAGGCGTATATCCGCGATCTTCCAAGCGCGGGCTGGGGCTTGGTGGCGGATGCAAGGCCGTCAAATGCTGAAAGCGACTTGGATGCGGTTATCCTTGCTCTTCCTCCTCCTCGTGCAGCCGCGGAAGTCTGGGGAGAGGCCAGAGATGGACATGGAGCGAGTTATTTCATTCCCTCTTATTTTGTTCTTTCTTTTGGTGGGCGAGAGGAGGAAGGTGAAGTGGGGAGCGCGGATTGGGCCGAGTGTGCCATCCGTGTGGTGAAATGCTGGGTGGTGTGTGCGTGTGTCGACGTTGACAGGTGGTGGGGGCATGTTGAGCGAGGTGTCCGGCCCGCCACCTGTCTTCTACGAATCGGGTGTTGCGGTGTGCGCGCAAGAGCATGTAGCTCGCGATAGCCGCCCGCACTTGAGTCGGCAGAACACGGACAAATGTGGTTGGTGGACGAGCGTGGGGCGCGAGAGAAGCGTGAGGGTCGAGGGTGGAGGAGCAGGTCGACTTCGAGAACAACACTGGTGCCGTGCGTCGGGAGCCGGACTAGACAGAGGAGATGGGCATGCTGCAGAGCTTCTGTGCACGTGTCATGTACGGAAATACTCTGGTAGCTTACATATTTGTTCGTACCAGCTTTAAGCAATAATTATGACCGATAATGTGTGAGATTTATCCTCTCAAAGCAAAAGAAAAAAAAGAAAAAAAAGGGGATAAATGGCTTTGTATTGCTGACATAGTTTTTTATTGTTGATGTATCACTCGACCGTCTGTACCCCGCGCGTCTGTGTATAAGCGCGATTCCCATAATCGGACGCGATGGGTTGTTTGGCCGTGTATCGGTGATGGGAGCCACTCTCCGGGAAGCTGCACCAAGGGTTGTCCGGAAAATTCATACAATTTGGCCTCAAAAACCTGACTTTCAGAGCCTCAAAAACCTGAAATCGGACAAAGGTCGTCACGGGTCACGGTGTTACCTACTGCTGCAGAAAATGTCACAAAACCCATGAATTATGCGAAAATTTGGGCGCATCAACTCGAAATCACTTTCTGAGCTTACGAAGATACTCTCCTTGAATGCCATGACAAGCACCAGAGACTCTGGAAATATTGTTGAGATTGTTGAGATTTTGCTCAAATTCTGGTCCCGGAGCCCTCAAAAACCTGAAATCCGGACAAGGTTTGGCAAATTTTGGCCTCAAAAACCTGAGTTGGGACAAGGAAATGGCCGATTTTGGACCTCAAAAACCTGAAATTTCGGACAACCCCTTGGTGTAGCTTCCCGGGGCCTGCTGGAAGTAAGTAACTTATAAGTAACAAGAGCGAAAGGACCGCTTCGCGGGAGTGCGTAGTCGATTGGTAGAGCTCCCAAGATTTCGGAGTTGCTCAATGTAGGTAGTAATGGTCAGATTGGATGTTTAGGCGGGCGCTGGGACCTCGGTCACCGGACCACAAGCAGAAATTCACGGTTCGAGCGGTTCACCAGAGGCAACGCGACGGAAGAATAATAGGACCAGTGCACGCTATGAACTATGCATGAACGTTCAATACTCAGGGCGTGTTTTACTCGATTGATCTCCCTCAGTTTTGGGTTGTCCGAGATGGCCAAAACATGGCGGCGAATTGATGTGCAACTAAAGTTGGGATGAGAAAAACAAAGTAGGCAGGCAATACGAACAGTAAATAGGAGGTTATATCCTATTTTTATTCGTATTCTGGGCGCTGATCTCGGGCCGCTCAGTCTACCGAGTTTGGATTCATCTGACCTCTATGATTTCGTGGGCAATTTACTGCTCATGTCAAGGCAAGCTTCTTGAGGCTGATTCCTATGAATTCAGATGTTTCTATGTCGATGAATATTACATCCCGAACCGTTTGGGTCGATGTTTAACATTCTGAACCGTGGGAAATATATCACAAGGGCGGATGTTGTCTCTGTAATAATTGCGGGGGCTGTCGTAATACAAGTTGCAGCTTATGATTAGTAGCTATACATGTTAAGGAGGTTTAGCTCCTCATTACGGCCACACAGGATAGTCCCTTGAAAAAATATGAATCAATGTGAATAAATTTGCTTCCCGGGCCCTCACCTATGTTTCCTCTCATTCAACGAACGTGCTTGGTAAAATTATCATGCATGTGCAGCAACACTCATTTCCAGCTTCATAGTCGCAGAAATGCGTGGTGAGATTTGCTTTCTTTTTTCAGATGCGTCTAAGGTGTCCTGGGTCCCGTGACGGGCGGCGCTCACAAAAGACAATTAGGAGCCGAAAAGCGGAGATAAATACTAACAGAGCAAGATGCCTGATGCGAGATCTACCACTCTACTCAACTGTGTCGCACTTGCTATGTGCCGGACTGCCGATTCTGGTATATATTAGTACTCGTCCAAGACTCTATATACGTGTGAACAACTATCTTCGCAAAAGTATATAGAGTCTGTTTACGATACTTGGTAACACCTTGCAACAATCTTCCTACGCTGACACCGTCCAAGAACTACTGACTGTTCACGTAACTAGCGAGGAACAAGCGCAAATATTACAGTGTCTGTCTTGGAGAGACTAGACTGTTCATGGAGCAGATTCTGAATTGCTGTAAATTGCTTCAATTTTCCAAAACTTCTTTAGCCCCTTGCGTCTTTGGATGGCCTTTGCCGAGCTCAGGCGTCCTCAGGGAACGTCGCGCTGTCATAAGTAGGCTGATTGACGGAATGAACAATTTCCAACCCAGTGACGGCCCCGGTCGTCTTGTGAACACTGAGTCTAGTGAACAATTGAGGTGACGGGCGACACCCCGTGAACGCGTGAACCTTTAATTTGGTCGTAATAGTACGGTGTCGCAACTCGCAGATTTCTTCGGGCGCTTTTACACGGCTGTCAATGTGTTGATGTGGCATAGGCGACGGATCAAGTCTATAATTATAAAGGAGTGCGCTATCATTTTATAAATTGCTGCGCACGAAAAAGAATCGGCTACTCTCAAGGTTTTCAGAATCAGCAGTAAGTATTTCGGTCGACCTATGTGCTTATCATTTAAAAGTGATAAAGGACGCAAAAATATGCAGTAATCGAGAACACTAGTGTCGGGACTCGGAACCCCAACCCAACTCCATGCGGTCGTTCGGACCGTGCCGTGTAAATGCGACGTAGAGCGTGCTTTCTCCATTTGAGGGAACGGAGATTCAAATTGGTGACCCTGACAGTACTTGTCAAATTATGTAGTCATTTTCAAGGGTTACCGTCACTGCCACCACACTCTGCCCTACTCTGCCACTGCTTGTGCGAGTCCTGAGCTGGAAACGGACCGGGGTTCGCTGTGACCGCACCCACCGTTTTCTTGTCTTGTTTATCCAGAAATATCGGACGACATTATGTTCAGCGGCCATCCTGGGTGCGCAATCCTTTCCATGTCCTACGTGGGCCATGCTCGTACTAACCCTCAATCACATACTAGAGCTTTTTCGATGTTAATGGCATTATTGATAACAGGGACGTGCCTCACGTTCTCTGTGCTCTGCGCCTACGCCTACACAAGCTGGAACCCGGTCTCGAGGCCTTGCATGAACCGAGTCAGTCTGCGTTTGCTTGCATTGGCTCTGATATTCAAGTAAGCTGGTATTCAAACAATGGATTCTTTGGTTAGGATTTGACCCTACTGGCGACATTAGTCTGGGATTTGGTGTCTCCTTCTTATTTGGAACCTTATTTTCCAAGCCGACGACGCCTTGCGCATTTATTACATTTTTCACGGACGTAAGTGCCAGCGATGAATAGCTTTCTAATGGTTGGCTTACATTATCACCCGCCAGTTCAGCCAGATGTTCTCCGCAGGCATGTTCTTTTGCATGGCGCTCAATTTACAGTAAGAGAAAGACTCAAGGAGATGACCTCTTTTGATATCATTCTTCAGCTTGATTCTCGTGCACAAAGTCAACGGGCAAAAGATGGAAAAGTTCTACTATCTGGGCACAGTAATCTTTGCTGCTGCCTGCTCGGTCACGCCACTTGCCGCAGGCGTCTATGGGTAAGCGCTACCTACTCTATGTCAGTCGCAAGACAGCTCACGCAAGCATGAAACCAAAGATGGAGTTCACATGCTCAAACGTGCTGGTTCAATACTCGCACAGAGGCGGAAGCGTTTCGATGGGCAATTGGCACAGAGTCCTTCTGGTTGCCTTTCATGTCTACCGGCGAAGCTTTCATGGGTCTTTCCATCATCGCATTTTTCATATCTCACGAGGTTCGTCGGCTGTCTCACCCAAATTGCCATCCTTCACTCATAGCGGCATATGCAGATGGCCACTCGCCGCCGCCGTCATTTCGACTCAAATACTTCGAATTTAGAAGACCGCTATCTGCCCGAGTCGCCCTTCGTCAAGTATCGTTACACAATCATTCGAATCGGTACGGTATCAAAATTTTCCATTTATCGGCCGCATCTAAGGCCTCAATAGGACTCTATCCGCTCGTTTCGTGCCTCATAAACTTTGGAGCCGCCATCCTGGGTATATATGAACTGACACATCCTATTGTACGTCCGTGTGCTTGATTTACTGGATTGTTGTGAAATACCAATAATAACTCGTGCAGAGCTGGCGGCGGACAATTGCGGGTACGTTGTTACCCTAACCACCGGAGTTGAAACTCTGAATTAAAGTTTTTGGCAGCTTTCACAGTCTATAGTTCCCGCCCGACCATTTACAGTTTGCTCGCGTTTACGGACCCTGTAAGTTCGAGCGTTCCTTTCCTGAATGTTCAGGTCTGTATGGGCTCAAGGTTAACGTCCTCCCCTTCCTTTTTTAGTCGTTCATCCACGCAGCCAAGAAAATATGGCAGCACATGAGGCCATCCACCATTTTTTCCACTTCACGACCCAGTGTACCTACGCTGACCCAAATATCGGACGAGTTCACGTCAAATGGTACGACCCCGGAGCCATGAATCCGTGGGAAAATGCTGACCCTTCTGCTTCGCCACCAGCAACTTGGTCCGCAGCGCAAACACCAACTCATCCAGAAGCGGAGCACGAGAACCAAGAAAAAGTACAAGATCGCTCGAATGACATTGCGATGCAGCTTTAATTCCGAGCAAGTATGTTTTCTTCGGCCTCCATTAATAAAAGTGCAGTATATGGAATAACTATGGGGCGGTTTGTTGAACTAAGTTATCGAAATATTAATATGTACCTCTCTCTTTATGTAATTATGCACAGAGGCTTTCTAAACTCCGCTCCTCCGTCTATTGATCCACTATCGGCCCACCGCCTATTTCCAGTGCTCCTTTGATCCGTTCATTTGCCGCCATCAATACTAACGTGGAATCACGACATCGACACGACGTCTTTTAAATTTACATCTTCGGCTTCCTTTCCGGATATGCGCAGTTTTTTTTTTTCTCCCCTGAAAATGCAGTCATCCATGAGCCTGTTATAATTACATACACGTCTTCCCTAACGTCCTCCTTCATTCAAGTGAAAATTGATTCTTCCTTCGTCTGTCTTGAAAAGCCTTCAAAAGCACACAAGGGCTACGAAACCTTCTTCTTTCAATTGTTGTCCCACTGGATAGTCCACCTCAAAATTCCACCCCTGCCTGGTTAGCTTATTATTTTGATGTCTTTGATCCTCTATTTCATGGAATACAGTTAGTCTTACTTAAGTTGTGGGCTGATTTTATTGTCAGCATTACTTAAAATGTTGCTTGGCGAGACTTAAGTTCCACGCTCGGGGGTGCTACACCCATACCACCCAGCTCCCCGCCTCAAAATCACTCAAGTCATCCCAGTCACCACTTAAGTTCTACGCCGCCACTTAAGTTCTCATCCACCACTTAAGTTCCCGTCCACCACTCAAGTACCTGCTGACAACTCAAGTTCCCCAACTACTCAAGTCCGGCCGACGACTTGACTTCTAGGTCTATGAATCAAAAGGTAATGAAATTCGAATAAATATTTCAGGCGTATCTGGGGTTATGATACATCACACATTGGTAGAATAGCGATGCGTCGTGATGTATCACTTATGCTAATTAGCGATCCGTCGTGATACATCACCTTACCTGCACTAGGTTTCACGCGTTTTTGGGGCGCGGGTAATCTCGGCTCCAGATGTTCGGATGGTGAGATGGCAGCGAGGCAGAAAGATCAAAGAAAACAGCAGCCAGATCACCACCCGAACATCCGGTGCAGTTTGATAGGAAAGGATGCGCTCGGTGACAACGTAACGCACGTCACACTGTGTGTTTTAGGGTTCTAGAAATTGAGAAATATTATAGGAGGCTGGAAATCGATGCATAATCGATTTCGCGTGGGAAAATTAGTGTTTCCGCGTTGCCCAAGGTTGGAATGCGCGGCTTTCCGTCAAAAATCCTAGGAAATTGTGTTCTGCGGACATTGGAAGGCACAAGGACGCGTAAATGTAGCATCCAAATAGTTTTAACACTAGAATGTCTCATTCACATCTTTCTAGCGACCAACAGCGCGTTTCACATCGCGTAGGCAGCTCTTGTTCGGTGAACACCGACTCAAAAAAGAGTCTACCAGCTTGGGATTGTCTTGGAATTGGTTCTCAGGGATGTTGTGCGATACATTGAACATTATTCACACTTGAAAGAACCACCCAGCGTCCTAATTGGGTCTAAATATCCAGAAATTGGACCCATATTAGACTGCACCATACGGCACTATTGAAGGCATTAATATTGTTCTGAAGACAGGAAACCCCTTTGAAAGGTCTTGAGAGGGCCTCCACCAAGTTTCAGAATTATATACTTAAGGGGGGACGAGAACGACGGAGGTTTTCGAGAAGAGGATGGAAGCGTGACATGATCGCACCCTTGCCGACCAAACTGCACCAGACGTTCTAGGGCAGTGCTCCCCAATCAAATTCTGCCTCGGCGACATCTCGACATCCCCGGTTGGATTTCTGCCCGTGAGCGGAGCGAATGACTGCCCTAGATAAGTCTGGTTAACGAGACTAGGGCGCGGGGCGCTTTGCGCATTCGGTGGCATCGTTGATGCGTTCGCTGGCGGATTTTGACGGCGGGGGCGCTGGCCAAAATAGGTGGTATTTACACATGTTATGATCTCATACCTTCGTCTCCTCCCTACTACTTATTGCGCTGGCTGGCTCCTGCTCCCTCCTCCGTTCCACCTGCCACACGTGCACATACCCACCAAACAACATCGTCCGCATCCAATGCCACCCTCCACGTCGCTTGATTTGACTGCAAACAGCCTCCCTACCGGAAATAAATGTCGCCCGCCGCCCTCCAGCCCCGGCCCTCCTGGCCATTCAGCCCCGCAGCGATGGGTGCCGACCTTCTGGCTAGTGGGCTGACTTGATGGAAGCTCACCGGGGGAGGCCGGGGAGAAACACTAAGTTGAGCCGAAATCAACAGGAACAGCGTATATAAAGAGAGCGCCAGGCGTGGTGGTGGTAAAGGTACAAGTCCGTAAGTGATGGTAACGTGTGACTGATCGTGTAAGTAAGCAGCGGGCTTACACCCTTCCCCTCCATGAGAAATCGACCCCACCGTAAAGAAAAAGAGGAAGGAATGGGGGAACTACATTAAAACTGCTCCGCGGGTGCGTCAAAACAAATCCCGTAGGACCAAAAAAAAGCTACCGGGGCAGGCACATGAAGAAAGGGAACAGGACATGTACAATCCAAGCCGTCCATCATTCCTTCGCGCGTGCCAGCCAACGATCGAGGGCTTCGGCTTCGGTGAGTTCGCGTCCGGGGAGCCATAGATCGCTTTCGGGACCGTAACCGGAGAATCGTACGAGGTATTACTTGCCCTTGCCTCGTGTTCGCTCGTCCAAAATTTCGTCGATGTAGTACTCCTCGTCGCGACGTCGTTCGAAGCTTTACAAATTTAGACAATGCGGTCGTAGTAGGTGCGGAGTTACTGTCAAATGCTAATGATACTATTTCGGGTTCTTGCAAGTCGTGCGTCTTCAGTCCTAGCTTCGCGACCACTCGTTCGTCTATTAGTCCTAAATGTGCGCCATTATCAATCAGTGCACGGACTTTGACAGGAAAATCGATGAGCGGGCTATTAACCAGGCATTCCCAGTATAGGTGTTCATCGCGATGGGGGTTGAGTGAGTGACTCACGTTCTCACTCTCCGTTGCGCTGTCGTCTTCGTCCTCGATCGCAGGCATCACGACTGCCACGGGTGCGGTGGAGCTCGACGACGCCGCCGACGACTTGCCGCGCTTCGCAGCGAGACACGTCGCTTCCGTCAGCGCCTTGTAGTTCTCCGCTGCTGGGTACCCGTTAGGGCAGTCGACGGAACGATGCGTGACGTAGGGCTTCCGGCAGCGAGTGCACCCTTCGTGCTTGTTCAGGAGTGCGCGTTCGTCGTCCGTGAGGCGTGGACATTTCTTCGTGTCGGACGACGTGGACGATGATGATGAGTGAGGGGGACGTGTGGCGTTGTTATTGTTACCGCCGCTGCGTCCAGCATTGTGCGTGTTCTTCTTCGATTTACGGTCGCGTTCGGCGTCGTTCTCTGCTTTCCGTTTGTTCTCGGCGCGCATCTGCGTGTCAAACTGAAGCTTGATGCGTTCGAGGTCGCTGTCACGGTCCTCGGCGACGACCTTGACACGTTTGATCCACTCATTCAACTTTGCTGTCTCGATATTCTGAGCCTCGGTGTCCTTGTGTACGGCGCGTTGGAGGTCGGGGATTAACCCTGCCTCAATGGTATGACGTAGCTGGGAGTTATCAAGCGCAGATGGGGTTTCGACGAGTAGCGAATGCAATGCGACGATGCGGGTATAGTATTTGGAGAAGGATTCAGTGGGACCCATGCGGCACGACAGGAGCTCGGAGCGTGTGTGGAATTCCCAATTAGCAGGCAGGAACTCCTTGCGCAGCTCCGCGAAGAACTGCTTCGGCGTCAAGGCGATAAGGCGAGCACGTTCCGCCTCGGGGCGCATCCATCCGCGGATGAGCGGGTCCTCGAAGCACGACATTAGGTTTGAAACCTGCTTCTCCGCCACAATATCCTTGATGTCGAAGTAGTTCCTAACGTTGAACTCCAGCTCAGCAATCAGCTTGGCAGTAACGGGCACCGCGGTGAGCTTGGGAAGTTTCCCAGTGGGGGCAACGACCATTGTCTTCTCGTCAGACATTCTTTGGAGTGGACGAATGGGGGAGGAGTCAGAGGAGTCAGAGGAGTCGGAGACGATGCGACGGCGGTGGGTCGGTGGTGGTGAATCCGGCGGGGGCAACAGTGACGGAGACAGAGATGGGTCAGACGGAGGGGCCAGCTTGCGTGCCGCAGCTCGAGTCTGCAGGGGCACGAGGGTCGACGGTGTTCGCGACAGAGACGGCAGGTTGGGTGGCTGTGTTAGGTGACGTGGCACCTAGAACAGCACGGTGTGAGCCCGTTTGGCTACGAAACAGTGGGCGATGAGAACGGTGGACGGTGGACGAAGGACAGTAGACGGTGTTTCCCTTACGGGAAAAACGGAGGCAATCTCGAGATCGTGGATCTCTTGATTGTTGCGATACGCTGGGCGGTGTTGAAAAAAAAGTGGAAGCTCACCGGGGGAGGCCGGGGAGAAACACTAAGTTGAGCCGAAATCAACAGGAACAGTGTATATAAAGAGAGCGCCAGGCGTGGTGGTGGTAAAGGTACAAGTCCGTAAGTGATGGTACTGTACCATTACGTTCAAATCGTTAGGGGGGGTGACACGTGACTGGTTCGACCAATTCGACAATTCGACAGCCGCCGAATTTTTGCGTGACACCCCGAAAATTTAGTGTTTTTCGCAGTTTTTGGGCGGTTTGGGGGCCGGTGTGACACGCTGGAGCTTCGACAGAGGCCCGGGTGACGCGTGACCATGACCGAAATTCGACATCGACAGGGGGGTACGTGACGCGTGACTGTCGATTTGAACGTAATGGTACAGTAACGTGTGACTGATCGTGTAAGTAAGCAGCGGGCTTACACTTGATTAATCAACAAAGTGGCCTTCTCTGCTGCCTACTGCGTCCCCTGGACCCAAATACCGCCGGCAGCACTACCCGGCGCCCCGGCTCCTGCTGGGCAGCTTCCTGGCGCCTGTACCCCTTGCCGGCTACTACTGAAGCTTGGGAGTGGCGATTGTGCCCCCCACCCGCCCTTCCTGCTGCCATAGCGCCCCGGACGCCGCCGCTTTTTGCCGCCCCCGCCCCCCGCCGTCGGGCGCGCCCTGCAGCGCTCCCAGTACTGGATCTGCGGCACACCTGCCGCCACCAAGACCCCATACACGTCCCCCCGATCGAGCCATCAGTGATTTCTTTGCTGATGTTGATTGATGGGGCCACCCTGCCAAGGTGGCGGCCCCAAACGCCTTCATGTTTTTAAATTCTGGTGGTGGTCTTTTCTCGTGATGCCTGGGTCCAAGGGTGTTTTTATATATCAGGTTATCCGTTAGGACTTTCAGTTTTAACGAGAGAATTTTTCGGTGCCCCGGCATCCTCGGCAGAGGACCTGGCGGGCGGCACATATAACCAAAGCCGAGATATCAACCATGCCTAGGTTGAGCCGAGCGGCCGGAGACACCAATCCGAGTTTATCGGCCGAAAAACCTGAAGTCGTCGTCGGCCCAATCAAATGTGTTACACCCTGTGACAAGACGATTCCCGACGTGCCGTGAGGCTACACAACCCCAGAAATCAGGTATGCAAGTAGAAACCCACTCTAAAATAGTCTCTCATGGTGCTGGAAATTTTACAGTCTACCTCTTTCCGGAAAACACCCATAAATCACATTTCACGCTCGCGGCGCAAGACCGCGAGAACTCGCCCATTATGGGGTCTGGAGCAAATACAGCACCATCGTGGAAACGCAAGAAACCTAGCCTGCCCGGATAGCCGCCAGATCTCGAACTGGACGCAGCAACAAGGAAAATATCCCACCTCCATCGCCACCTCCTAAAATTGTTATCACACCTGTCCCGGCAGCCAGAGATTGGCAGCTCGAGTATCAACGTTCTCAACGCAAACTTCGGGAGTCTAGGAAGCGAGTAAAGCGTCTTGAAGCTGATCTGGCCACCTTTAAAGTGTCAGCGGCAGGAACCAAACGCACTGCGCAGCTTGCCTCGGAGCGGGTCAAACAATTGACGGATATTCTTGCAGAATTTATTCTCGAGGCTCAGAAAAAATCAGTGGTGTCCAGCGAGACAATTGGGACGCTTCGAAAGCAGGCGAAGGGCCTGAAGCAGCGCCTTCGACGCTCCATTCGCAGTCTTTCCCGAACTGTTGCGCGTGCGAAGGAAAAATGGAGTGTATGTCGGGTACCGAGAAAGGGACGTACACAGCCCAGGCGCGTAAACTGGCCCGCATTATGCACGATGGGGGTTGCGCTCCTGCGAAGATTGGGCCTCTCATGGTTCGCATTGGCGAAACTTTTGGTGTTCGGGTCAGCCGTGCAATGGATCGCAGAACCATTCGGCGGGCAGTAGAAGAAGGCGGCGTTGCAGCAAGAATGCAGACAATATACGAGCTGTCCCAGAGCCAAGGTATACACCCTTACCTTTTCTATGAATGTCGATAAATTGACCAGCCGCAGGCGTAACAATTAGTGCTGATAGTACGTCAAACCGTGGCATAAATATCGAATCCTCGCATATGAATCTTCGGGTTCCGGACTACACCTCAGGAAATGTCTTGACAGACCCGAATTCAGCGCCAAAAGTCCATTTTCTTGGTGTTGAGAAGACTATCGATCATTCGAGCGCGGAATCCGTTCGGGGGTGGAATCGACGAATGCAGGAAAACATTGATCTTTTCAACCGGAGTCCTCTTGCCAGACGTTTGGAGCGCCAGTATTCAGTTGGAGATTGGCTCAGAATTTTGCGGGGAATGCACGGCGACCATGCTTCAGCCGAGAAGAGTACAGCAGCAGGTCTTCAGGAGCAGAAACGCAATGCCACCATTCATGATCTTGGCGAGGATGTCTCGTCCGGGAAATCCTACCTTGAACTGGTGGAATACCTTGGTGCTTGGAATACCAAAAAGATCGTTGAAGTGGGGGGATTAGAGGCTTGGAATGCCCTGTCGCCAGCGGAGCAGACAGAACGAGACGTCAAGATGATGGACAACATCGTGACAGTCCTGGGAAGGGAAGCCTACAATGCCCTCAACCCCTCGGACCGCCGAAGAATCGACCTCTTCGTATGGGGCGGGTGCTGCATGCATAAAGACCTAAACAGTTTCAAGGGGGGGAACAATGAGATGATGCTAGAGTGGAAAAAACTCGGGGTTGCAGGCCCAATCCTTCTTGCGAACAAGGACAACACCGCTCTTCTTCAAAATCTACTCGACCCCACCCGGCCCCAGGATGCCGTCCTCACGGATGATCAGTTACGTGCATTCGAGGCTTCTACTCGAGGCGGCGTCAAAACGGCGGCATTGGCCGGCGCAATTTTCAATAACAAAGACGACAAGAAGGGTCAGGCCGACCGCCATGTTGACTTTATGACCCATGCCCTTGGCCTTGGTGCGCCACACCGTAGATTTCCAGACACAAACAACACTCGGTTTGGAAGTCACGGAGACGCCGCTGCCGAACTCATCACCTACCTGCCCCAGTATCGCCAGATGATGGAGGTGATTCAGTGGTCAAAACAGAACCCTTCACTTACCAACATTGAAAAAAATCTCCGGGACGCGCTGAACGATGTTCCTACACTCACGGAACTCGCTGCAATGGCTATCTATAAAATGGTTATCACCCACCCTTACCTCCGTCAAGTTCGTGGGCCAGGGACCGAGAGTACTAACCACTTGGAGCTCGGTCCGCTCCATCACTCCGTTCGCGACCATATTCAAAAAATCTTGGACAACCCCGACCTTCTCTTCAGCTCTGATGTTCGGTACCAGACTGCGACCCTCGACGGCCTCGAGTGGGCGGACTCTAAAGCAATGAAGGCGGTCTTTGAGCTTCTCCCATCCCTTCCCCATGTAAAGGCTATCACGCTCGCATTTTTTCGCGGCGCGTTGACAACATGGATACACTTCTCAGCCGAATTCGCGCCCGGAGGGTTAATCAACACATGTACGGCAACCAAGAAGCAGCTAGCGTGGATGCCTTCGACAAATGATGCCAATGAGGGCGCCTTGGGGGCCTATCGAGTCATAATTCGCGGAAAACCTTCACTCACGCTGCACCAGTACAACGCCCAAGCCATGTTCCGCCGAAATCAGACTCAAGATTTTATGGACACCATCTTTACAGCCGAAGACCACGCATACATAATGCGGGAAGCGAGACGAATTGACGCTAGTAGCGAGGAAGCCCAGAGACGTAAGGAGATCGTTGATTTTAGATTGAAGACGGCCGAGACCCAGAAGACCAAAGTGCAGAAAGATGCCCAGGTTCTGTGCGATAACCTCACGCGGGAGCTCGTTCCAGAGTCAAAAATGGGTGAACTGACAGTTCCCTTGATTCACGAGCAACTAAACTCCTATCGCGCGCGCGGCGCACCCAATCTCTTGGCCAATAGCACTTATAAGAAGAAGGCCGACAAACTTGCGGCGTTGACTACAGCTTCGGCGTGGTATGCAGTGAATGGTGTGCCTGTCGTGGTACCATCGGTCCCCGAGAGTGCTTCTGAAGTCCCTGCGGTCATTGCGGAGGGTTATTGTGACGAGGAGGACGTCGAGATGGAGGAGGCAACATAGAATATCATAATCTAGAATTATTTTCATATCTTACTTAGTTCCATGTGGTATATTGAGCATTTTTATAATTTTCCCTACCTTGAATTGGGCCTTGCGATGTGTTTTTAGCATATTACAGTCGAGAACGAAGGTGAACGTGTTTTGATGTGGCAGTGCTAGCTTCCATCAGCCCATCAGATTCCCATCACTGCTCACTTCCAACAATAGGTCAGTGTAGGTCACCTATGTCCACCTTGACAGAGTTCAATAAAGGCGCACGTAGCTCTGCGTAGGTCCTAACTGATTCGAACTGGGTATATGTAGATCGACGTAGGTCGGCGTAGGTGCTATAGCTCACCTACGCCCATGTTCATTGACCTCAAGCAAAATAGTACAGTAGAATATACTGCTAGTATACTGCTCTCAGCATAGGTCACTATGTAGACCTACATTCACCTACATTCACCTTGCATAGGTCACTACATTGACCTACATTCACCTACATTCACCTTAGCTGACCCTGACTGACAAGGGGGGATCGGGATTCGAAACTCGGAAGGTGGGTCGAGAAAAAATTTTCAACCTTGGCTGGACCCCCCCTCCCCCCCCCCCTCCTTCTATATAGGGAAGGAGTTTCCCACCCCTAGCGCCGGGCCGCTCCTGCCGGAGTTCCCGCCATCTACTGAACCTTCTTCGTAGTCCCGATACCTCTTGTTTTTAATGTTTGAAGTCCATCCCATGGCTCCTAAAGCTATTTAGAGTGCTACAAAGGCTTCAAGTGAGGCTGTAAAATTTTGCTGAACCTCATCCCGGGACGCCCACGGACCACTTTTGGTTGAACTTGGGTGGAATTATTGTTTCAACACCTCCTGAGGTAAGTAGGAAGCAGAACTTGAGGTTTTTTTACTCACTAGAGGCTCTACCATGCCTCTGCCAGCCCGTTCCTCCCCTCCCATAACTTATAGTAAGAAGTTTTTTTCAGCCTCGGTCAGACCCCCCCCCCCTCCCCCCGTCCGGAATTTTAATCCCGATCCCCCCTTGCTGACTGACCTACACGGACCTACACAGACCTACATCCACCTACACAGACTGTACATAGGTGGGTCTCATTGTAGGTCCATGTAGGTCCATGTAGGCCCCTGAACTCAGGCTGAGCCTAGGAGGTTGTTGAATGCAGTGAATGTTCAAAAGTGTTCAGTTCACAAGTGGCTGTGACCCGTGACCTTAACACTTGGTCGAGACAGTACAGTATGAGCAGCGAGGTCACCTCTTGCAATTTCCAGTTACTTTCTGTAATGACGAGTATACTGAGACACTATTCAGGGGCTTTAGGGGAAAGTGTTTGACATCTACAACGACTTCCCTTGATTTCCAATGCTATCCAGTCCGTTGTAATGAGCTCAATCATATTTGTCTTGTTCGTATATCTCTTCAGCACCCATTTCGACTGATTCACGGTCGAATTTCTGCGGACATGATTCAGAGGCATGTCGGATTTAAACAGTAGTCAAAGGTATTATTTTCATTCTGCTTTAGAACGGAAATGAATTGTGATTTGAAACTGCCAATAAGTAACAGTTTCGGTGCAAGGGGAACATCCGAGATCCAAGTATAAAAAACGAGAACATGATGAGTAATTATTTAGAATTCCTTAGCATCTCTCATTCCAAAGACCAAAACCCGTACTACCACGCTCTCCGCCAGCCATCGAAACGTAGCTCCCCATGAGGCAGGCGTATGTCATTGTCCTGAGCAGGGGAGTACTTGACTCGGTCATCAATATAGTGCAAAGAAAGGTCAAGGCCGTCTGCAACGGCCTGCTGAAGTGCAGTGGTAACATCCAACAACTTTGGGCGGTTGAAGTCTGCATGAAACTTTTCAAGTCGAGCAACACCTGCAAATTGAGATTCTGTTCGCGCTCTGATGAATTCGAGTGCCATGTCGTCGGAGAGACCGGTAAAGTTCGTGAACTCCACACTGCGGAGCTGCGGGCACAAGACGTTGTGGGGGGTGTGGGCTTCTGGATTCATGGCAGCCCAGAATGTGTTGTCCGGACGTGCCGGAATGCCGCGGAAGCTGAATGGGTCATGCAGGATGAAGAGCTCATGAAGAGTGGGTAGAAGGCGAAGGCACCCGATCAGAGTTTCGGACGACAGGTACTTCACGTTCAGGTTGAGGCGCTGAAGTGGATGAGTCAACAAGGGAGTGAAAGGAAATTCTTCCACAAGTCCGGTAACATATTCCAGGAACTCCAAATTAGGGACGTCGAGATGTTTGAAAAACTCGACTGTTCCTCCGGGGATCTCGTTATCGAGGACGGATAATTGTCGCAGGTGTTCCATGCGACAGGTGACCGGCGAGGGCACATTGCCGGCCGCAGGAGGGATGCTCTCTACGAATGCCAGGGCACACGCCTCGAGGCTGGGACACCCGCGCAACAGATCAAGTCCAGCGGCGGTCGTTTCACAGGCGGCCGCCTCACCCAGAAACAAGCAGTGAAGCTGGTTCCATGGAAGAGGAAGCCGAGGAGTACCTCGCCGGAAGGAGGCGCTGCGAAGGCTGCTGGTTGCTAGGAATGGAAGGCCTGTGGCAGGGCCAGAAAAGTGGTCGATAAGAACGGTTTCCAAAATCGGGACATCCAGAGCAGAAAGAGCAGCTAATGGATTGAAGGAAAGGTCCCGGTGGAAGCCAAATCGAATGCCGTTCCAACGAGATGAATAGCGGATAAGGGTTTGAACGAGCGTGGAAAAGTCGGTATCGAACTCAGCCCTGAAGGACTGTACGACAGAGATTGAAAGAGGGAGAACTCCCGTTCTGGACAGCCACGAGTCGACGATTCCATTTAATTGCTCGACCTGTGCGGGCGTTTCAGGAGCGACAATATGCAACGAGGTCCATAAACGAGGCGTCGAAATGGCGAGATTCCGCCAAGCTCTGCATATGTGACAGAGGAGTAGCGGAGACTTGGCACCAACTATAACCGCATTCCGATCCGACGGGAGCGAAGCTGTGAATATTTCCACCACCACGTCGTCGGGAAGCCTCCGGGCGGGCGAGATCAACGCCACGAGAGGATCGATGAAGTGGTTCAGAGCATCGCGCTTCTTTGCGAGTTCACAGATCAGGCTTTGAAGACGTCGAATCTCGTCAGTAATTTTGGCTGCTTCGATCTGGGGCCCAGTCAGCAGCTCGCGGATGCGTTGACAGTCCACGTCGGAGGGAACAGTGTTGGTGTTCAAGATTTCTTCGAAAGGTGTGTTCATGGCTCGCCAGACGTTCAGTCTAGATCTCAGCGAATGACAACTTAAGCTCACCTTCCTCGAAAGCGTTTAAGTTGAGCGTAGTAAGCGATGAGTGTCAAGGCCGCTGTGTGAACGATACGGCCCGGCAGCGGCGTGATAGCCGCTTTTCTTTCAAGCGCCGCCCCTGTCAGCCTCTTGGGAGGATATCGAACACGAAAATCAGCCCAAGCAGTGCGACTCACACATGCGAAACAATGGTCACAGAAACTGAGGTTGGATTTTTTTTGAGTTTGCTAGAGAACCGTAACAAAAACTTGTTTTCTCGCAAGTTTCTCGTTGTCTAATATCTTTCCCCATGGCCAGTTCAATGAGTTTCGAGATTAGTTTTTACCCTCGATTGGTCAGCGGCTTAGTTCACTTCAGATGGTCCTTGGGGTGTGTTCAAAGAGGTTCCGGTTTGGATTCAAAGGTGCCAATCGGAAGATCGTTCAACCGCTATTCTGAGTTTTCAAGGGGGAGTTTCAAGTTCTATTCATCGTCATATTCGGTAAGTTTGCTCTCAATGAACATTGGTTATTCGCGATCACCTTGCTTCAAGACGGTCGCGTTGACCTCGGGAGTTTCGAGATCAACGTCGAGCTTAGTTCCCACGGTTGACTTCGTATACGCGTTTCGGTGGGGAACGGTGTGTTCGTAGGTTTGTTCTGATATGTTCCGGCGGTTGATTTCTCGCAGTCTACCTGGCCCGGTCGCCTTTGGAGAAATCGTTGGCTTCTCGCCCCCCCCCACCCCCCCGCTCCGAGAGCAGTTATTAATGTATTGTTGGAAGATTTCCTGAGAGTTTTAATAGGCGCCATGAGTGTTCCTCCGCCACATGGAAGAGTTTCAACCCACCATTCCATCCCAGTCTCTTCCCCAACGACCCACTCGCCACCGCATCTTTTCGTGTGGCCAGCACTCCCGTTTCAACCACTCATCAGCACGCGCTTTCTCCGGATCACCAACTGGACACCAAGAAAGGCTGGTGAGAGATAATTGCGCTTAATGATCATGTTGCGCCTTTCGCCGATTGCTTCGTAGTAGTCAAATCTTCCTTGAAAATTTGTAGGCGATTTGGAATTTTAGACAAGGAATACTATCGTAAGTTTCCGGGGATCAACTGGGAGGGCCAGCCGTAGGGGGAACGTTGACGGCCATGTTTTCGCTGCGGTACTATTTGATCAGCCGTCGTCAACCTCTTATGCCCATTATGTTTGCCAGGCCCGACCAGTTGGCAGCCGGTAGGTAACGATTTTTGCTTGCCGAAGAACGAACACATTTTATCGCGAATTCATTGGGAGACCTGAGGTATCAAGGATGGGAGATTGGTGTCTTTCCGTCCGCGCGGGACTTCTGTCCATCAGGATGGCCTTGAACATATTATCCGCGGTTAAGAGAGAGCAGACCCTTTAGAGAGCCGCAGCAATTTTCAGGGTCGTACTCGAGCGCGAATTAAAACGTGAACTGGCATTTGTCGGAAAGTAGCGCATTATGCTTCAAGGCGCGATCAAGGCGTTAGGAGATTGTACGTTCAAGTTGTACATCCCCCGCAGTCAATTTCAAGCAGCCTACCAGTAGTCTCGTTTGAGGTGAACGTCTCTGAGTTCTGGGTATTTCTCCAATTTTATGTAAAAGCTCACATCTGCATTGTCCTCAATTTATTGGGAAGAAAGCAGGTACCGGCTGAGCTCCAATCATCTGAACAACTACCTTGATTGTTTCCTCGTCTGTATCCTCTGCTCCCCTCGTCAACCCCAAATCACACATATAATATCCCTTTCCCGAAGTCCCTTGCGGTAAAGCGGTGAATATGGCGGCGTCCGACCCCATCTGCTCGCGGACAACGCTGGGGGCGTCGATAGTCACCGCATGTGGAAATACCGAGTAGTCGATCCCGGCGGTGAGCGGAAGCGTCCCCGCCTCGGTCCATCGGCGGCAAACATCAGCCTTGCACTCCTCAAAGTCGTGTTGGGCGACACGAAGGGCAAATTGAACGTCCGCTGCCCCGAGATCGGGGGGTGTCCCGGCTGCAGATCGTTAGAATATCAAATGGATAATAGTTTGAAACCTACCCTGTCGAGCAATTGCGCGCGCTTGGCACGATTCGATGTGTGAATTCCAACTTTTCAGCTGGCACTCATTGGAACAATATACAGTGTCATAGCAACTGCTGCACCTCATGCTCGACTGTTGGTTGCACTGGGAAGTAACGGTTTATTTCGTTGTTCTGTTCAGTTAATGGTCAATGAAGACTTACCTCCAAGTAGTCACACGGCAGCACCTGAAGCTCAACAGGACTCGCGACCTTGAGACGCATCCGAACATAGTGGTAAAATGCCAACCACACTTTGCGACAGGGATCCGACAGTGCACTACTCATCCACCCAAGTCGCAGGAAAGCGTCGAAAGACTTGTTCACCTGTCGCAGGATAGAAATGTAGATAAAATATCGCGGCAGGTGAACGATCATTAAAGACGTGAACGCGTCCAAAGCTGACTTTTTATGGGCCAGCCAGGGATGTGCTTTCAGTAGTGCAAGCAGTAACCCAAGCTCGAGGGATTGATTTAACCAAGTAAGACCGTCGGCCGTGACGTACTTTTGCAGATACTCGCATATCTGGGTAATACATCCGGCGGTAACATCGGCACTCGCGGCTTCGAACGGCCGCGAAACCAAAGCTACGAGGGCTTGTGTCACGATACCCACGGAGTTCAGCGAAAGCAAATGCAGGTGGAGCGCTGTGGAATGCAGGTGACCTAGATTGTGTAGGTTCGTGTGCATTTGGTCGATGGCGGAAACATTCTCAAGCCGATAGACAGCAACTGTGCTCCGCGAAATATGCTCCAGGCCAACGGAAGCGATCTTGGAAACGTTTGGCAGGCTGCTCTGTAATGTGAGGAGTAAGGCGGCACCGGCGTCGACGAGGTCTCGACGCGCAAATAGGTAATAGTTGAGCAAGCCCGCAGCGGTGGGTTGACAGAGGTCCGGGAACATCTCTGTGAGTTGCGTCGACAGCCTAGAGTTTAAGGTTTCAAACGCCCAGAGTCGAGAAACTAGGTTGATTCCCTGAGGGGTTCTGCGAACAAGCGCGGCCAGGGACTCTACATCGGTGTACATCTGCAGCAGGGTGATGATTGCAGTAAACGTATATGCCGGCGAGTCCACTTCCGTCATTGGAGGCGGAGGATCTTTTCGTAACAGCGCGCGGGCATAGAAGAGAAGGCCCATGAGAGTTGAGGGCCAACAGCCCACCAGGCGCTGCAAGGCATTCGGCCAATACGGGGTTGATCGATACCTGCGCAGGATGGAAGCCAACGCCGTTATTGCTATCCCGGCGGACTTGGTGTTGTGCATGTCATCAGGCGATTCCACCGGCACCGAATCGCCATACCGTGTGCCGGGCGGGGCGAGATATGGGAGAAGGCACTCGATGGTCGCCGACGGGACGGAATCGGAGAGGGGGGAGACCTCAATCGCATCGACGAGTTGAAACAAGATAAGGTGGATGGTCCCCCATGGCGTTTGAGGTGTCACTCCTGCCAGCAACTAATTTTTTTGAGCTGTAAAAAGCCGATGAAAGAAGAATCTTATGCATACCGTCACCACCGAATTTGTGTGGGGAACTCTGAACATGAGGGGTCTTTTTCGTTGTGAACGCTCTGTGTGCCACTCTATGCTCAGGTCGAGTTGAAGTTTCGAAAGGAAGACTCCAACGGCAACTTGAAAGAAGTTCGGATCGAAGTGGCACAGTCCTATTCACAAGTCAAGCTGCAAGTCGACGTCTCCGAAGAATAAGAAATGCTTGGGATAGTCAAGAATGGCCCTCGTAGACGCGTCGGACGCGTACCTCGTTCAGCGGCAGTGATGGTTCGGGACAACCCAGATTCCTCGGCCGGCCGCTGTGCACCGCCACTCCAGGATGACACAAACACTTCATGCGAAACCGAGCTCTAAATCCCGCATATGCTACTACATACACACGGCATACGCGTACATACATACGCACTCTAGGGTAGGGGTAGGTAAATTGAAGCGAGAAAAAAAAGGTAAAGTGAAAGATATCGGTATTTGGTGCGCCGTACCGGAGGCGGCTGAAAAACAGTAGTGAAGTGGCGATGTCTACGGGGTGTGGGCTAAATAAGTCCGACGCGGGTACGTAAAAGGTATGAAGGAGAAAGGCGCAGATGGTATGAAGGTAGGCAGGCATGAGAGGCAGCCAAGGTATACGTAGTCGTAGGTAGTAGTTGTGGGCGGTGATATGACGACGAGTCGAGATGAGATAAAGTGAGAGGGGAGGTGATACATTTCATAGATGAGGCACTGGTGGGGTGGTGATGGCATAGGGTGTACATATGTGTAGGTTGTCGTTCGGCCTTGTCCTTTGTACCTCGCGGCGCAAGGTCCTTTCGCGCGGGCCGGCCGCCTCTACTGGTTGTCGTCGGCTTCCTCTTCCTCGCTGTCTGGCGGCGGGTGCGCCTCGTCGTCTTGAGGATGCGGAGGTGCTCCGTGCCCATTAAGCGGTGGTACAGGCACGGGCACAGGCATGACGGGCGTCACAGGCCCCCTTGCCCGCGTACTCTTGAACGTGATTGGCACGTCCCCATCCTCGTCCCCGCTGCTCGTGCTGTCGTACACATCCTCCCTCGGCCCATCATCCTCATCCTCCTCGCCCTCGCCCTCCTCCCACCGCTCCTCCTCATCGGGCAGGTCCCGAAATCCCTCCCTTGCCCTTGCCCCCTCCCCATAGCTACACCCACTCCCGCTGTCCCCACTCGCACTCATCAGACTCCCGCTCTCCCCGTCCCCCCGCACCCTCTCATCCACATAAATCACCCCCTTCACCCTAGGCGGCTCCAACACCGCGCGCGGCGCCGCAATCATCCCCGCCGCCTCCGCCTCCTCGCCGCTCCACCGCCCCAGCCCCAGCATCTCGTCCAGCTCGTCGTCCTCCGCGCTCGTGGTCGCGCCGCGCGGACGGGACGGAACACCCCCGCCCCCCGCGCTCCCGAGCCCCAGACCAACACCCAGCGCGAGCCCCATCCCGCCGGCGCCTCTTGCCTCCGGGCCACTCCCACCGCCCGCAACGGCACCGGCATCAACCATGCTCGCCGTCCTCTGCTCCGCCGCCAGCCCCACACTCAGCCCCATCGGCGCCGACCCCAGCGCCTCGGTACTGTGCCGCGCCGCCGCCCGTCCGCGAAACACTCCCCGGTTCCGATTCGCGCTTATCGTCGCGGGGACGGTGGCACCGTGCATCGTGGACGACGTGGACGTGGTCGTCGACGTGCCGTGCGAGGAGCTGGAGTGGTGCGTAGGCGAATCGCGCCCCGGCCAGCGGAAGAATCGTGCGCGCTTGGAGGTCGACGAGGACGTGGTGGCGGCCGAATGCGGCGGCGGCGACGACAGCCCCGACGTCGAATCGGATCCCCGGCGCGGCTTCTCGGAGGGCGGCGGTGCGGCGGCGCGCTGCGTGTCGACCGAGCGCGACTTGTTCTTCTTCTTGCTCTTCTCCTTATTCCAGCTGTTGCTCGAGCTCGTCCCCGTCCCCGTCCCCAAATCATCCGACGCCCGCCCCTTGCCCTTCCTCCGCCCTCCCTCCTTCTCCCGCTCCTTCGCCCTCCGCTCCTTATCCTTCTCCTTCTCCTTCTCCTTACGCCTTACATCAATCCCCGGCTCCGACCTCACCGCCCCCGTCCCCTCCCGCCTCGTGCCATCGTCCTTCGCCCCGCGGAACAGATTGCTGAAACGCCGCCCGAGGCGCATGCGCCCGGTGAGGTTGAGGTTCCATTTGTATCGGGGCTCGAGGATGGCGTTGGCCTCGTCGGCGGCTGAGACGACGATCTTGGGCGTGGTGCCGGTGATCCATTCTTGGCGCCGTTGGACGCCTTGGAGGAGCCAGGCGACGTCCTGAGCAAAATAAGGAAGTTAGCGATCGTGTGGAAGGGGGCGGTGGGGAGAAGGGAGAAGAGGTAGATTGAATGCGACGAAGGGAATGTGGGAGGGATAAAAAGGGGGATAAAAACAGCCATCGAGCAAGAGGAGAGAGTGTGTGAGTTATTGTGTCTGATGAGTGGGAAGTAGATGTATACGTAGATGTATGCGGCAGAGGGCGGTAGCAAAGGAAGTAGCAGAAAGAGAGGGAGCAGTAGAAAGGGATGGGGGAAGTAAACGTAAGTGTAAGGGCGCCGAAATCGAATGAATAAAATGATAATAGCCCGAAAACGAAGAGCCGAAGCCAGAAGAAAAACAAATCAATCAAGAAGAGAATCACCTTGACCTGCTCGATCCCCCACCTCGCCCTCGGGTCCTTCCGCAACAAACCCCCAAGGAGAGAAAGCACCCCGCCCTTCTCCCAGTCCGCAGCGATGATAACGACGCGGTTGGAGCACATCGTCTGCACCTGCTGCTCGTCTTTGTCCTTCCCACCACTGTCCTTGCCCTTCTCCTTCCCTCCCCGCCCCCACACATCGTCCTCCCCCCACCCATAGTCCTCTCCCCTCCCACCACCACCACCACCACCACTCCCACTCCCACTCCCACTCCCCGCCCGCTCCCTCGCACCCGCCACCCTCGGCAGCCTCCACTCCTCCTCCCGTATCGCGCGATACAACGACGCCTCCGCCGCCACCTGCCCCAACGCGCCCCTCTCCGGCTCGAACGGCCGCCTCCCAAAGAGCATGCAGTACAGCGTCACGCCCAGCGCCCACAGATCCACCGCCGGCGTCACCTCGCCCATGCCCGTGCCCGTGCCCGTACCCGCCGCCACATTGGTTTTGGACTTGGACTTGGACTTGGACTTGGCGGTGAGGTTGTTCGAGGACGAGGATCTGGAGGACTTGGAAGAGGGAGAGTACGACGGGTAGGGCGCGGGCCCGCCCGGCGCGATCTCGGGCGCGAGGAACGCAGGCGTGCCCGCGTGGCGCGGGGTCGCGTCGTACTCCTCCTCGTCCTCGTTATTCGCGGAAGGGGAGGAGGGGGAGACGAGGTGCGCGACGCCAAAGTCGCCGATCTTGACGCGCGAGCGGTCGACGGTCCACATGATGTTGGAGGGCTTGATGTCGCGGTGGATTATGCCTTGGAGGTGGACTGCGGGGAAAGGGTGGTTAGTGAGGAATAAAAATAGATGGGGAGGAAATGAGACGAAAAGAAGAGGGATTGGGAGATGGAAGTGAAATACCGACGGGCAGAGGTTCCCCGCCCGTCAAGAGTGAAGTAAGAAAATAAAATAAAAAGTGAGGTTCCGTCCCGGTCTGCTTGCAGAAAATACGGAGGAAGAGAAAATAGACAGGCAGCGCCTCCCCATGGAAGAAATGAGGGTAAAAATGGAAAGAGGGGACGCCAAGCCTCTGATTCCAAAAGGAAAAAGAAACGAGGAGGAAAAGGAAAAAGGGATCCAAAGACCAAGCGCTGGGAGAATGGAGACAGGGCTCCCTCTCCACCTTCCCGCACCTCCCGGACAGGCTTCGTGGAGTGCTACTTGTCGCCCCGCTCCAAAAGCGCGTCACATGCGCTCACCCATGACTGACGTGTGGCGCTCGCTGTGGCGCTCGATGGGGTGCTAAGGGATGCATGCCCGCAGCGGCGAGGATGCGCACGTCCGAGGAATAAAAGGACAGGCACGGCGTTCCCGCCAGCACGGACGGGCAACGCCTCCCCATACCAGAATAAAATGAAATAAAAGGAAGAAAATGTGAGAACAGAGGAGCTACCTGCTGCCTGCATCCACAAGAAGACGGGCAGCGTCTCCCTATGAAAACGACGGCCGGGAGAAATGGAAGGATAGCGGGACGGCGTACCCGCGGGTAAATGGACGGGCAGCGGTTCCCCAAATGTAAGAATTCGGAAACAGAAGAAAGAGGGACCGCCTCTGCTTCCAAGGGAAGGAGGATGTGAGCAGCGGTTCCCCATATAAGAAGCGAAAATAGAGACGGCGTACCACCACTCTCAGTCCAAACGAAATAAAACGAAACAAGGAAAGAGACCTACGATACTGCAGCCCCAGCACGACATCGCGCATGCACCGGCGCGTTTGGTCCATAGTAAGGTACGGCTCGTTGTCGACCTGCCATTGCAGCTCCCCGCCCTCCATGTACTCCATAACTGCACCACATCCCCAATCAGCTCTCCAACCGTCTTATCCACAAAGACCACGCACTAAGACATATACTGGCCGACATCTGGTCGTCTATAAAGCTGAAAAACTTGATGATATTGGGATGGTCGCACTTCTTCATAATGGCGATCTCTTTTCTGATTTTTGCCTCTTCGGTGCCGCGGCGGTCGACGAGGGCGGTGGGGTCCGCCGTGCGGGGCAACGAGGGATGTGCGCGCGCGGGGTTATTGGCGCGCAGACGGTTCATGTTCTCCGTGCGCTTGTTATTGCGCGGGATCTTCTTCATCTAGTTCTCGTCGTATCAGCTCCGTTCTTTTTGCATTCTGCGGCCACACGGCGTGCTCACCGCTCGCGGGGTGGGGTCTGTGTTGTACTCGATGAGATAGACGACGGCGTTGTGGCCCTTGCCGAGCTGGCGCTTGATGGCGATGTAATCGGAGGGGACGCGGGGGGAGGGGTCGCGCTTGGTGCGGGCTGGGACGGCGGCGGCGGCGGGGGGCTCGGACGACGAGGCCTTTGTGGAGGAGGACATGGCGGCGCACGACGCTGCATCCAGCGCAAGTTAGAATTGAAGCTGCAATGGATCAAATGCAGATCGCATCGGACCCCAAGCACCCCTTTCCCACCCCCATCATGCAATTCACCCAGCCCACCCCAGTCGACGCCTGCTTCGCCGTAAAGTGCGATACATGTGGAAAGACCACCTGGAAGGTTCGTTTCTGCCCTGATTTGCCTTCAGCGCCACTCACAGACGCACAGGGATGCGGCCAGCACGTCGAATCTGTATGCCTCCAAACCCACCCCAGATCTCATCTCATCGCAGCCGCAGGTGATGAAGGACGTCAAGGACGACGACAAATGCGTCTGTCCCCGCGCGTAGTCCCACACAAACCCATCCAGAAATCCCGCTTGTGCAACTTGAATCGAGTCTTTGGCGCCATTGTTCGCTGCTATTCCTGTCCATGCATCTCTGTCTTCTGTCAGCTTCTGTCCATGTCCAAGCGCATCCATCCACGCCAGGAACCAGGCTTCAGGCGGCCCAAGAAGCAACTGCGTCCCAGCAGTAAATCCGATTTTCATCTGTTGCCATCACTCTTTGCAATCTGCTCGTGGGAAGAGGGGTAATTTCTGCGTGTGAATTATGCGTCCAAAATAGCCGCACTGACTCGGTGAGAACGTTCGGCGATTAGAGTGTCGTCACTCGAGGCTGTTGTCCTTGTCTCCGGAAAAGAGAGAGACCTCATCCCATGTTTTTCGAAACTCAATGACGAGCGGCGCAGCTCTCCTCGTGCGCCCTGTCACCGTTGCCTCTTCATCCTCTCGACTAGAATTTCATCCGCTTCGCGGAATCAATTCGGGTTTGTCTTCCTCCTGTGTTTTTGCCACTGATCAATTGACATTTGACAGCTAACATCCGCAACTTGCCGTTTCGGGCCACCGCAGATCCCTCGAAAGAGAACAGAAGAGATAATTCACATTTTGTGTGCCTACGTGAAAATCGAAGCCAAGCATTTCAAGATCTCCGCGGACTCGATGACGGTTGTTCACAGCTTTTTTTTTTGGGTGGGCTGCGAGGGTCGGGGCCCCAATCTTGGGGTTACAAGCTATTCCTGTGTGGCTATTGCGCAGATTGAGGGTGGAGCGCCAGCACGCGCCGGGACTCGGCAGCATGTAGGATCTTCTCCTCATTGTTCTCCGGATTTCTTCGACTTCTGCCGCTCCTCAGGAACCCAACCCACACCGACTCCGAGGCCGCGGTGATACAGATTGAGAAAACTCCACGAAAACCTCGCGGCTTACGCATTGCTCACCAAAGATACCCCACAACGACTTACTTCCAAGGACGAACGAAATACGACCGACCCCACAACGACTTACGCACTTCCAAGAAACTTACATAAACCCACAACTTGAGTTATCACCGGCGAATGTCACCCTCAATCCCAATCACGCTCCCTCGACCGCGACCTGGGCCTCTCTCACGAATATATAGTGGTCTTCGCAAACGTGTACGAATACAATCAAATCAACCCTTCAAATTTTCCAACGGCACCTTCTCCGCCGGGCACCGAGCCATCATCATCTTTTCATTCACGCACATCGTACGGTACAACATAATCCATTCCCATTCGCCTCCAGCAAGCACGTTCGACGGCTGTTTCCACCCACCAGCACCACTCCGCCGACCGGTGCATCAATCTCCGCCCCCTCCGCTCCCGATTCTTATGGTTTATGTATCGGTGAGAACACGATTCCTACTTACTTCCTTGTTCATTTTCGTCTACCGACCCAACCTCCCAAATTGGGCCGACGACAATCCCTCCTTAATGCGCCTAGGCCTAGCTTCAACCTCCGAGTTGCACGTCGTGAATGTTCCTGGCTTTCGCTGCATCGCGTCTTGTCACCTTCCGGTTCTAGAATTTTGGGTTTACGATTTTCCATCCTGGGTGTCCAACATCGACGTGTAAGTTTTTTCTGGCCTAGTTTTTCTTCCGTTTCTTCCGGTTTTTTTTTTTTTTGGGGGGGGAGGGGGGGCGAGGGGGCGAAAATCCCCTTCTTTCATTCATTGATTCATTTGTACATACAGTCATTCGTTCTCCATTCTCAGGTTAGCTCAAGTGAATTAAACTAACTATCGCTACCGGTGCAGCAACAGCCGTCCTACCTACGGCCGCTCGCCCGTGGGCCGTGGCTCATTTTGAAAAATCCCCTTCTTGCACGTATGGTCCGTGGAAGGAAGTACGTAGTCGACCGACTGAACGAAAGTATCGGGGAATCATCTATACTCGGGGGGACTTGTATCATACTTGGCATCAGGTCCACAAATATGAACGACGAGTTTACGGCCGGCCTATAATATTTTACTACATGCAGGACCACCGGCTAAACCAGTGGTATCGGGTCCGGGTTCTCCCGTCCAAACATGGCTCCCCGGGATCCACCAGTACATACACCGCAGTGACAATGCCATGTCGTCCCGAAGGCAGTCACTTCTCATTGAGATTCATATTTCCCGACACGATTGAATTAGCTCGCACGGCCCCGCCTCTTCTCCGCCGAGCGTGTTCACACGTCCTAGCAGCAGTTGAGTCGAAATCGGACTCGGGGTGGGCCCGGGTACAGGCAACACATCTACTTGCATCAAGTTGTCAAAGTCTAAACCAGATGGAAGCTCGGAAGGCAGATGGATCGTCGTCACTTGACGGATGCTGCACGACCACTACGACCACGTTGGCTGAATGAAAGCACTGAACGAAAGGAGGATGCGCGTGGTACAGTCAACCGGCTGTGGAATAGGCTGGCTTGAAACCCAAGTCGCAGCTGAAAACCCTCGCCACTCACTCTCCGACAGCAATCTGTCCATTCCCGTATTAGTCCTACTGTCCGTCTGTCGAACGTGCTTTTGAACCTACACTAGATTTCATTAATATTACTGCGGGCGCAAAGAGGGTACTTGTGTGACGCAGGCGCAGGTAGGCCGGAGGAATTTACTTTGCGATATGAGACGACGACTCGAAGGTTATCAAGAAAATTTACCATCTGCAAGGCATGCATGCGCAAATCAAAACAGAACGAGTTCACCCTCAATTTGGAGGCGCATGGTGCGCCCTGATTTGGAGTGGTCGGCAACTCGCGGGAGAAGCCCGCCTGCCAGCTGGTGTCGAACAAGCTTTGGATAAATTTGAATTGGAATCGATGGATGCTTCATTTGGACAATGGATATGAATGAATTGATCAGTGTTCATTTTGATTGGCTGGTTGGACGGCGGGATGGGGGGAGGGGAGGAAGACGGCGTGGGTCGTTGAAATATCGGATTTGAACTACCGGCACTGGCATATGTGTGGTTCAAACTTGAAATTGGTGGTTCAAATTTGGCGCCACAACAGAATTGCGCGATCGCGGGAGAAGAATGCGCTATCTGTTCATCTCTTCATTAGCGTCTAATATGCTTTGGGTTTGATACCGTTCGGTGCGACATCTATTTTTTCGTAGCACAGCTTTCAGCTACATGTGGTTGTGCATCCGTCTTACTGCAGTAACTGTGGCGACATTCTTACGTTGAACTGAGTCCTCGAAACTGACGCGACACGACGCGTCTGCGGAGGACCTCTGATAATAGAGTTCGAGGCCAGGTCCCAAAAAACCGGAATCCGGCCATTTTTGTCCGGACAGATTTTGCAATTGACGAGACTTCCAAGTTTTTGTCCGGTTTGGACCTAACCTAGGTCTGCCGTAACCGTCCAACGCTGCCTCCTATGCGGCGGGATACTTTGGTCCGCTCCACGTCGCGCCCCTCCTCAATGTCCCCAAGATCCTTCCGGCCTTAGCAAAATTCGTCGAGGAAACGGGCAGATTTGCATAGCAAGCTGCAAGTTACGTTCTTACTTATTTCTTTTCTTTTCTCTCTCTCTCTATGACCTGGACTACTATACATTCATCTAATTTCCCAATCTCCTCCACCCCCCACTGTACGATACACAATACGGACACCCATCGTTCGACTGTTACCCAATTCGCGATACCCATCAAAGCCAACGACTTTCCGTGCCTCATTCTTTTCTTCTTCTTTAAAAAACCTGACGACGCTTAAATACACCTATAATCTCATTAAATTACAACCACGTATCTCGAAAGAACTACCATAGCTGTACCATAGCCCGTATGTAGTCATGAATGGGTTTCATTATCATCATCATCAACCGTCCAAAAACGAGAATTTTGCATTCTCACGGCCGCAAAAACACAAAATTTCTCGCACCGCACGTTTTTGCGGGGTTTTCGGTGTGTACCTACAAATTCGAGTCAATACAGGCCATTTGAAGTAATTCTGGTTGATAATTTGGGCCGGACCTGATCCAGATTCTGAAACTTTTGTCCGGTTTGGACCTGGCATCTTTGGTCGGTGACCCGCCATTTTTGTCCGGTTTGGACCTAGGTTTGAGGTCCAAAATCCCAAATTTTTGTCCGGTACCGGACCTGGCCTCGAACCCTATTATCAAAAGTCCTGTCTGCGGAGGTACCCCAAATGATCTCGGCCTATCTCGGCGTCACGTAAACGACGCGTTTAACTACGGTTTACGTAGCCTCGTAAAACGCCGGTCTCAGGAATAAAATCCCCTTCGAGCCTGCTCCGTTCTTCTCCATCATCCCCTTCTCCCGTTGTCCTGTTCAACCGACCCCACCCTCTCAGCCATTGTTTCGAGTCCTCCTGGCACCCCTCATCTCCACGGACTTCGCCTCCGCGTCGGCAGCCCGGTGCGGTCTGGTACGGTATACATATCCCATGTGCACGCAGTATGTGTAGGTCACCACCCAGACGACTTCATTTCGCTTAGGACGAATTACCCGAAGTGGGTGAAGGTGGGCGCCATTGTGCTCCTCGAGATTTCGTAAGTAGCTTGTTTGTTCAACCAACCTCAGCACTGAGGTTCATGAAGAACAGGCTCGGGCGGTCCGAAGAAACAGCCTTCTGCCACGGTGCGTTGAGCTTCAAGTTCGACCAAAAATTTTAATTTTTAATACTTGCCGTTCGCTAAACAAAAGGCCTCCAAAATCCTTGCGCCGTCCCCGGCCAAACGAAAAAAAAAACCCCCGCGGCGCTGATTTATCCCGTTCAACGACGACCGGCCGGTTCCCACATCTGGCTGGAACCTGAGACCTGACCATCGACCCTTCTCCGATATCAAGTCTCAGTGCTGTCAGTATGGTCCATCGGCTCGAGTGCCGCGAAGGTTGAAAATGCCGTGTGTTGATGCTCCGCGCGCTGATTATCTGCCCTATTACATACCAATGACCTCGTTCATTTCAACGGCCTTCCCTGTTTCAGCCTCCCCGCGGCCAAGTCTACCGGTCTTCCCTGCCCACGGCCAGGTAGGCAGGTAGGTAGGTAGGTAGAATTACACGGCCGGTCCCGCTCAGGAACGCCGGGGCCCAGGAAATATCTGAGTGTACACGCACTAATGTACACTACGGTCCCCGGACTCCTCCATCATCCCAGTAAAACTAGTTCATCTATCAAACAAAAGTCAACCACGGATGCTAAAGATAACATGAAATAAAACGAGGGTGACAGTCTATGATCCACCAACGCCTCTATTCGCCTCCTCTGCCACTGATTTATGGATGGGATCGCAGGGAGAATACACCAAGATGGGGATCACCACAACGGCGTTTTGGCAACGCGACGGGGTTGCGTCTGATTGGGTCCGCCAACCTCGCCACGGCCAACAATTTGCGCACTGGGCCTCCCGGCACCGATACCTCACTACTCAGACTCGAAACTACGCGCAGGCTGCAGCCGAGTCTAAGTGTAAGTGATGTGGGCTTGATTGATATCGACATCGGCGGCGGAGGTACATAGGCGGCAGATCCCAGGCACGCGAGCTTGCAAGGTTAATAAACGCGAGATGAGCGGCTCGCTTATTATCCTCCGGTCCGTCAGCCATTCAATCTTGGTGAGGTGCCGCATATGACTCTGAGTTGTGACCTGGAAGCTCCGGAGGCAGTGGGCATGCAGGGGAGGTGCATATCAAAGCAAATTGAATCAAGTCAGTATCAAGTTGAGAGTAAGAGAAATCAATACACAGCGGAGAAAGTGTTGAGATACAGGGCAGACGCGGAGGGAGGCATTTTGAAAGGGAGAGAGGGAGGGGCAGCAGCAGCCTGTTAATTTATGGCGCGAGTGGTAGCAGCATAGATGGAGGCTAACATCTTGGACCGAGAGACAATTACGGATTCTGCCAATAGCTGACGCTATTAGGATTGATCCTGACCTACCGAACCGTCGAGGATTCAGTGTCAAGTGAAATTGATAGGACTAGCCACCCACATGAACAGTATCAATCCTGGGCACCATTCTCAGGCGCAGGTCGGCGATATTCTCCTCTACCAACTCAAGCAGGCGGTCCTTGAAGGCCCGCACCATTTCCCGGGCCATCTCCATCGACTCCTCGTACTCTGCCTCGATTTCCGCGAACTTGGCCCCCAATTGCACCCGGGCCTGTGCGCTCCAACTGGGCGAGCTTCTTCACCAAAGGGTCGAGTACGCTTTCCATGCCCGCGATCTCTTGCGCGCGCGCGAACCTCTCGTCATCCAAAGCCCGCCGCGGGCACACACGCCTTCGGCGCGACGCCTTAAGATGGGCTCGACGACAAGTAGTGTAGGGAAGAGGTGTGGAGCGAGGCCTTGCAGGATTGTCTTTCGTATTGGAGGGAGAGCGGCGGCCGGGGGTTTCGTAGCTAGATCCAGAGTGCCTGGGGCTGCAGTGCACGTGCCTTGTGCAGTGTCGTTGAAAGGTGGCAAAACGGCGAGCGTTAACGTCACGGTTTGGGGTTCCAAGGTGAGGGTTTCTTCCGTCGTTAATGAAGGTCTAGCTGCAGGATATGCTGAACCGATTTCGTTCACTGCGAAGGGCCAAAAGGAGGTTGAGAGGCGAGAGGACTAGAGCGCATCTTCGATGAATCTGAGTCGTAGCAGGAGAAAAGTCAAAGAGGAAGTGGGGCGTGCAGCGGCTTGAAGGGACCAGTTACAGGTTCATCAATTGACTGTTTTTAAGTAGCGTTTGGATCCATGTACTAGGCCGTTGCAGCAACTTTGGTAGCCTGATAGACTCGCATTCGTCATTGGGATGCGCGATAACCACGAGGGCCGCTCGGGGACCACTCTGGGGCAGTACGTCGAGTCAGTGAGAATAAACGCCATGATTTGGAGGTGAAGCCTATGTGCCTAAATAGTAGAGCTACAAGGAATAAACCGGGTGATGGTTTGAGGTCCAACTTGAAGATAGCGATATGTCACATCATCACGCAGTCACGCTCTTCTCCCAAACCACTAAAAGCAGAAATTTCCTTTATTGAGACTCTTTGCTTCCGGTCTTGCTCGACGCCACGGTAGCATGTAAATCAGCTTCTCTACCTTTCAACCAATACCCAGCCATCTTCCTATGGCCACGCTTTCGCCGAGGACACTCGAACTTGTTGAACTTGTTGAACTTCGTCTTCTTCTATTCCCGGTGGCAGTTTCCTGGCGCAAGAAGATCTGAATGGCACCTAACTCTCTCCTTGTTCCGTTTGAATCGCACACACCTTACGGCAGACATGGTACCATTGCCGTTCGGGCTTACAGGTCTGGTGCGACGAAAATGGCTGAGAAAGATTGGTTTCTCGCTTTTCTGAATCCTGGCGCCGCCGTTTGCCCCTCCCTAGGGACCAGCACAAAGCCACAAAAACAAAAGCACTCACCGGCGTATCGCGCTCATGAGGCCTATTTCAAGTTCACTCCATCTCATAGCACGTCGAGTCGACGTGCGAGTATCTGTCAAAAACGCCGTAGATGGTCCCAGGCTGTCCCGTTGTGCAGTTTCTCGTCGGGAAAATCTCCATTGACACTGGCACAATGAAAAGGATGCGATGGAATAAAGAATGTCTAGGTCCCGGATGTTTGATACGTCCCTCCTTTGTTGCCGGCCAGCACGTCGCCTACTGATACCACGCATTGGTTCTTTCATTCTGCGCTGGCTTCTCGAACACTTCATTCTTTTCCATGTTGGTTTAAATTTGGTTTAAATTCAAACCATGATTCACGTCGGCCGAATTCCCAGTACGTCGGCCGAATCCCCGGCACTTCCTACTTCTGTGCCTGGCAATCTCCACCTAGCTGACACGCATCCTTCTAGATTTTATCACGTTCCACACTCCCAATTCCAGTTTCTCGACGAAGCATAATACCTCATAAAGGGTCGGGGTCCCGCAGAAACCGCTGGTTTTGGCTAGTCGCGGCAGTTCCCTGCCCCAAATCTGATTGCTGATGAACCCTCCTCTTCTCTTCGTGGTTCTTTGGGTTGCAACAAATTTGCCTCCGCGTCGGGTCTCAAGCGCTGTCACCGCCCAATGCAAATCAGAAATACAGAATAGACTGTCAAGTTCGGGAGCCCCCTCTCCCGCTGATGCTCTTGACGAATGGCGCAGAAAACCGCCGAAGTGTTGTTGCCAAATTGCTGCACGGCGTCATATCTTCTGACTCGGAACGCGCCACTAATATAGATCCTAGCGAGGCTGTCCGACAATCGGATAGCCAAAGAACGACAAGCAACATCTTCATCCCTCCTTCGATTCCAATTGTGGAAGGAGAATGGTGCCGCCGCTCCCAGGGCTTGTAGTCCCTCGCACTTACACCCTGAAGATCTGTCGTTACAACTTGCAAAGCTCTTGCTGCTCGAAATCCCAATCAACTTGATTGGTAGTGCCCGCATATGTATGTCATGCAACTCTTCGCGAGTCCTGGGCGAGACTTCTCCATATCAAGCGCTCGCCGCCCTCGCATCAAGTATCGTGTCGCGCAGCCGTTTCAACGCCTCATCCACTTCGTCCGGAGTTAAAAGACTGAACGCGGCCCGCACATACGCCGTCGCGCGCCCGTTCGGCAGGAACACAGTCCCAGGGAGCGCAAGCACCCCCCGCTCAAACGCCTGCGTGCGCACGATCTGCGCCGAATCCTCCGCGCCGGGAATCAGCAGCTTGAACCTGGGGTATGCCGCGTCAGATTTGTTGTCATCCAAGAGGAAATGAAGAGATTTGCCAGAAAAATAGTCCCGACTGAGGGGCGGACCACTCCGCAAGCCCGGCGAGGTGGCGTTGCATGGCGGCCTCAAAGACATCGCGCTTGATGCGATAAAAATTTGAGACGCCGCGCGTGTGGGCCAGGAAACCATCGTGGCCCCACGCGTCGAGTAGCTTGTGCGTTATGGCCTGTGTGAGCGAGGCGGGCTGCAGGTTCGCAGTCGCCGTGTGCGCGTCGATGGCGCGCAGGATTGGCGCAGGCCCCGACGCGAAGCCGATGCGCATCCCGGCTGACAGAATTTTGGAGATCGAGTCGAAGCGCAGGACGCGGCCGACGGGATACCCGGCACAGGACGAGTCGGCGCGCTCCATGGCGAAGTACGAGGGTGTGCGCTCGCTACCGTAGAAGAGATAAAAGTATGGGTCATCTGAACTCGATGAGTTTTGAGAAATCAAAATAAGTGCAGTGTACCTTCCATGATTAGGAAATTGTGTTCGCGGGCAAGCCGGAGCACCTCTCTGCGGCGGAAGAGTGTGGCTGTTGCACCGGTTGGGTTCCCGCCGTACTAATATACAGGAGTTAAAGCAGTAGGGTATATTTTTCGGCAATGTATACCCACTGGGATCGTGTAAAGCACTCTCGGCTTCGGTTTTCCGACCGGCCATCCCTCGAGTATGGCTCGGAGCGACACAGTTGATATTCCGTCGGCATCGGCCTCCACCTCTGCCACATTAGACTCGTAGTAAGTAAGATCAGCAATTGAGGACGCTACATACCAATTTGGGCACAATTCAAGCTGTGGAACAGAGGGATCACGCCGCTGCAGAAGACACAATATTTAGCTTATTATGCAGGGGGGAAAAGGATTCTTACGCATAGACGGGAGACTGAACAAGTACGCTGTCCCCCGGGTTTAATAGCGCGGTGATCGCCTGCTCTCTGCTCAGTATCATCCAGATGTAGAAGTCGCTTTCCCACCTTGGACAACAAGTCTTGCGACCCGCTCCCCACGCTAAGGGTCCATCCCTCCCCGCGGAGACGACCATGCACAGTTTCTTGCAGCCCGTGAAGCCAGTCAACAAGAGGCGCCATTCCGCCAGTTGGCCCATACTGCAGCGCAGCCGCAAGTTCTGCGCCAGAGAGTGTCAACGCAATGTCCCCGGCGGCCTTCTGCCCGTCCTCGACGGGAGGCGCCTGTGCACTGAAGCTAAACGACGTGAATGGGAACGTCGTCGGATTTGGTTTCCCGGCAAGCAATGACAGTAGACCTGGCGTAGCCTCGAGAGGGAAAAGACTTCGGACTGATCACGTATTAGCTAGTCAGTGACACGGCCTCTTTGACGCGCACTTGGGCTCGGTTGACGCGCTCTTGCAAGATCAGATAAAAATGCGAGATAGAAGCTCTCCGGAAGGGAGTCTACAAGGGTCTTGCAGTGGAAGGTGAATAAAAGTTATGCTCGGAACATTCGGAGTACGCACCGAAGCCATTTCCAGGGAGGTGGACGTGAGGTAAGAGATGAGATTGGAGTTTGATTGGAGTCAGAAACATGCGCCGAACGGATAGCCGGCGGCGTTACTCGGCCGAAGTGAACCCTGGCCACTCTGATACGGCAAGTTCCCAATTTATTCGCGTTTAAAATATTTACGGTCCCGTTGTCTGCGCACTCCGCCGTATTACATTCAGTTCCCGGAGTATTCTCGTCTATTAAGCCGGAGCCGGATTGGGGTACAATTTGCCGGTCTCACGGGCAAGTTGCATTACAGCTGTTTGCAAAAACCTTGGCAGTAAACAGGATTTTGCCAAATAAGACCACGCTTTTGATCCGCCGTTTTCTTCTCTCCTCATCTCGCTCAAATCTTGACCGTTTGCTCTCGGGGTATGTGCGTTCGAACGGGAATAGAGGCCCGCATCATATGGTTCCGGTCTCAGGTCCTCAAGTCGACATTTTTTGGCTCCATTTTTCGGCTGCCAGGTGCGCGCACTGGGACTTTGGCGTGTCTGTTTCCGGCGCATTTCTTCGCCCTTTACCCTCGTTCTAGGTGCGTTCGAGAGCCCTTTTAGAGGGCCTTCCCATGGTACTAACCACTGGACGTAATCTAGTTTCTTTCAATTGCACATCACCTCGCGCGCCCCGCCCTTGCACCGACTCGTTCTCATCCGTTTCTTGCTCTTTTCTCTTCGGAATACACTCTATAGAAAGCTTGTGTGTCTACCCTACTCACCCTTGTGCTCCTGACCTTACTCCTTCGACCCATTAGCTATGGGTCTCACTACCGGCCGTAGAAAATCGAAACGGGTCTCATCAGCAAAAAGTAAATCACACATAGCTTCGCTTGCCGCCATGGACGACAGAGACTCGGACGATGAATCTGAATTCCCCGTCGCCATCCTGCCTCCTGAAGAAGACGAAGACCAAGATTCTTCTGACGATGACGACCAAGTCAATTTTGAAGCCGAAAACGGGGATCAAGACGAGGAAGAGGAGATTGGCGGAGGACAACACTGGTAAGAAGCGGAAACGTGCCGGTGTGTTCTTTCCTCCTTTCCATCCTCCTCTCCATCACTCGTGTCCCTTTAGCCAGCGTAGATGAAGAGGAGGTTATTGAGATTGACTCTGACGATGAAGACGACGAACCCGCTCCGAAGAAGAAAACTAACCTATTTTGCGGACGAAAATAAGCCGCCTAACGACAAATTATTCGACGGCATTAGCACCGACTCTCTTGGCACACGATCTCCTCTTCTTGAGTGTCGGCTGGAGCTTCAGAATCAACGAACTGCTCCGCTTGCACCCGCGATGCCGCAAATTACCATCAACCTTCCAGACATGATGCGCCAACAATTTCAACCACCTGCTCCTGTCCCTGTTCCACCCCTGTGCACGCTCCAGCGCACGAACTGTACCCATGCTTGTTCCTTCTCCCCTTGTTCCTGGTCCCAAGCTCGACATCAACTCGTTCTGCCAGAATTACAATCTTGATCCCAAAATCGCCGCCCGCTTTCTGCAGCACAAATATCGGACAACCGACTCGTTTTGGTACATAGAGGTGAAAGAGCTGAAGGAGCTAGGTTTTGTTGCGGGTGAGATAGCTGAGTTGAGCGCCGCTATCGCGGCATGGGCGACGTAGGCTTTGTTGTTTTTTAGATACTCTCAGTTTCGTACACAATCGATTATTACATGTTGCTCTCGCATCATCTTGGCTGTCAAATATTTCGGTGGTCAGGCATCGAGAATGAGTACAATAAAGCTTTGTTTAGCATAGGACAGCGGTCAAAAGATCGACAACAATTGAGAACACAAATTACAAGGTAGAAATGCGAAGAAAAAAATCAAAAATAGCCTGCATGTATGAAATAGCCAATCGCGTCTTCCTCTGTAATGATGTTCATCGCCTCTAGCATGTCGGATATCATACCGTCGCGTTGAGTACCGAAACAGATCACGGTTGCGGCGGACCCAACCTTTGATCTTCGAAAATGCTTCCTCAATGGGGTTGAGGTCAGGAGAGTACGGGGGAAGGAACAGAATGCGAACACCTGGAATCCACCGCCATCAACCACCGTCAAGGGTTTAGCAATTGACAAACTTACCGAAACGTTCATAGAGCTCCAGAACCTCGACACCATGGTGAATGCGAGTGTTGTCCATCACCAAAACACTGAGGGGAGCAGGATATGGAGAGCATAACGGTAGCTAGAGATAGGAATTGAGTCAAATATCATGGGAAAAGGCGCAGGCGTACTACTTGATGTTTGAGGAACTCGACGTAATTGGCTCGCTTCATGGATCCCTCGACAACTTTAGTTGTCATAATTCCATCGGTAGTGAGGAGTCCGACCGCCGTAACCCGTGGTCCGCGCACAAATTTCTGTCTTTTGACGGCACGTTTACCCTTTGGCGCACGGCCGCGGCGGCGGTGCGCGGTCTTGTCATTTTTGGATGTTTCGTCGAGGAACCCGAGGTATTCGGGAGGATATTGGGCGGCCTGGCGAATGAACTCGTTGCGTACTGGCTCGCTGCGCTCATCAGCGACGAATTTCAGGTCCTTAGTTGATAGTCCAGCACGTTCGAGAGCACGGTGAATAGTGGTGAAATGGGCGGAAAGGAACCAATTAGTTTTGAGTAATTCCAAAAGTTCGTCGAGGAACCAGGCCGGACTACGTTTGACGAGCTGAAGAAGATACTGGACGTCATCGTGGTGGAGAATTCGGGGACGTCCACGGCTGTTCTTGTAAGTAACAACATCGCCGGTCGTTCTCCAAAGGTTCAAAATGCGATAGAATGTGCGTTCGGAAAAGCCAACACAGTCCAGAATTTCGGGGAGAGTAAGACATCCATGCTCGTACAGATTGAGGGAAGCAATTTTGACATCGCAGCTGATGTGCATAGGGAAGATTTCGGTGAATGGCTGTCGACATCATCAAGAATACGCAAAATTGGAGGCCGAAGAGGACTCACAAGTAAATAGGAGTTGCTGTAGGCAAAGTACAAGTCACTAGTGTTCAATAGAGTGTATTCCGAAGAGAAAAGAGCAAGAAACGGATGAGAACGAGTCGGTGCAAGGGCGGGGCGCGCGAGGTGATGTGCAAAGGGGGTAAAGGGCGAAGAAATGCGCCGGAAACAGACACGCCAAAGTCCCAGTGCGCGCGCCTGGCAGCCGAAAAATGGAGCCAAAAAATGTCGACTTGAGGACCTGAGACCAGGACCATATGATGCGGGCCTCGATTCCCGTTCGAACGCACATACCCCGAGAGCAAACGGTCAAGATTTGAGCGAGATGAGGAGAGAAGAAAACGGCGGATCAAAAGCGTGGTCTTATTTGGCAAAATCCTGTTTACTGCCAAGGTTTTTGCAAACAGCTGTAATATCTTGTCTCGTGTAGTACTTTCGTCCCAGGTATTCCGAGCTACGTCTCCTTCACGTCATGCTCACTCATTACTTCTTCATGAACTGCTGGTTTTTTTTTCAGGCATATGAGGGTGCAACACATCGCGGGTTGACTGGCCCGGGGGTTTCAACTTCGCCAGACCCAAAAAAATGTGGACCACTCTGGACATTCCGGCCTCCCTTCTGAGGTTAGATCTCCAATTATATTCCTCCACTTGCGCGTCAGATTCCGCCTCGGCGAGCATTTCTTTGGGAGTTGCCATGTCGCAACAATCGCATTTGACTTCAAGTTGTAAGCTAATAAGTATAAGTTTTTCGAACCTTATAGGGAAAAAGCGTGGGGTTATAGCGACTTATTTGTACTTATAACCACCCCTAGTCGCCTGAACACAGAAACTATCCATTTGATTGTCCATTTTTTCGGGCTTTCGGCCAATCGGCCGCGTCGGCTTTCTCGGCGATGTTCAACTGTCGGTTCAGGTTCCAGAAATGGCGGGGTGAGCGGTCTATCATGGTGGTACCCGAGTCCACTCCATAGCATGAGAGTCCGTTTCCACTTCCCTCTCCCTCCTTCATATGGAGTCCGAGTCCGAGTCGTATATCATCGCCGGCATTAATATTTCAAGCTTCAATTACTAGGATTTCGAGAATTGAGGAACGGCTAGAACCCACCTGGAACTCGAATTTGCGGCAATTTCTCTGATGAACATCGCAAGTCCCAATATTTGCTAACGTAGTGGATCTCCATGGCTGGGATGCCTTGAAGTAGTCGAGGAATTCGAGGTGACTTTCATCAAATCCTCTATGAGTCTATATATCGTTTGCTTTGATAAGTTTATTGAATCAACCGGGAAAGAACACGCACTTGTAGAGGATGACAAAAATTCTTATTGTGGTGCAGTGATCGGAGGCAGTAACAGGTTGTGTGTGGGCGTCCAATCCACCAAAATTAAGCACAAAACATCTGCAGTTAGTGAGGTCGGATATTCTAGTCGAGCAAAAAGGAGAGAGCGCAACATGGTGACATTGGTAAGATTCCGAAACTGATGTATGCATACATGTACGAAATGAACAAGGAGGTGCATGCAGCTACACAGAGTCCAAAGGCCACGGTCTCAAACCAGTTCAGAAGCACTCTAGTAAAGGACAATGAGTGCAAGTCAGAGACAAAGGTGAATGCGAACATACTGCGGTGAACGATCGCCGGGCCCGACTCGTCGTACTCCTGCTTGGTACACCACATGTTCTGAAATGTGCTGAGGGAGGAGAGGATGGACCCGCCGATCCACACGGAGTACTTGCGCTCCGGCGGCGCAACGATACGGACCTAGGCGATGTGAGCTGTGGTCAATATGGGGAGCTAAGAGTAACATACCCTGATGCTCGCGGGCGCCATCGACCCCAGCTCCTTCTGCATGCGGTCGGCAATACCGGGGTACATGGTGCTGCCGCCGGAGAGGACGATGTTGGCGTACAAGTCACGACGGATGTCGAGATCACATTTCTGGATCGAGTTCCAACTGCAGGGCGTTAAATTAGTGCGACTTCGAGGCCATTACCCGTGTACACATACGTGGTTTCGTGGATACCGGGCGCCTCGAGTCCAAGCATTGAGGGCTTGAAGAGCGCCTCGGGGGCACGGAACCTAGATGTCACCGTCCAGAATGTGTGAAAGAGAATCGCAATAAATGCCTACCGCTCGTTGCCAATGGTGATGACATGGCCATCAGGGAGCTCGTAGCTCTTCTCTAGCACGGACGACTCCGCCGCAGTACGCAATTCTTGTTCGAAATCGAGAGCGACATAGCAAAGCTTCTCTTTGATATCGCGCACGACCTCGTGCTCCGCGGTGGTGACGAACTTGTATCCGCGCTCGCCGAGATTCTTGACGAGGCACTGCGTGATGTCGCGACCCGCCAGATCCAGGCGCTGAATCGCGTGGGGAAGGGAGAATCCCTCGTAGATCGGCACTGTGTGCGAAACACCATCACCCGAGTCCATGACAATCCCCGTGGTGCGCCCAGAGGCATACAAAGACAGAACGGCCTGGATTTGTACGTAGAACGCTGGAACATTGAATGTCTCGAACATGATGGACGTCATCTTCTCTCTGTTGGCCTTGGGATTCATCGGCGCTTCGGTGAGGAGGACAGGGTGCTCTTCCGGCGCGACGCGCAGCTCGTTGAAGAAGGTGTGGTGCCAAATCTTCTCCATGTCGTCCCAGTTGGTAACGATTCCGTGTTCGATGGGGTATTTCAGGGTCAAAATACCACGCTTGGCTTGAGCCTCGTCACTAATCTGCGTTAGTGAGGCTTCTGGTGGGATAAGGAAAAAACAAGTACCCGATGTACGAATCCTTGTTACCGAATCCTACCATGACGCCTGCTTGACGAGGGCGACCGACAATTGAGCTGAACGAAAGATGAGGACGAAGAAGAAGAAGCAAATGCGGTATCACGAACGGGAAGACAGCACGGGGTGCGTCATCGCCTTGCGTTAAATACTGTTATTTGGAGGACATCAAAATGTTTGCAATGCACGCACCAGCGACTAAAAGGAAAAAGTCAAAATTGCGAACAAGGGATATCCAAGGAGGGCAACTTACATCCCGCCTTGCACATTCCTGAACCATTGTCGATAACCTGTGCAATTGCGCAAGTGGTTAGAGTCAAGCTCAAACGGATGTAGGAAGTCAGCCTACGAGCGCTGCAATTTCGTCCTCTGCCATAGTAGTTTAAAGCTTGTAACTGTAAGTAATTCGAAAGAACTGAGTGGTGAGTGTTGAAAGGGCTGGCGAAGTGGATGAGATAAATGCTGGGTTTATATAATGCCCGACAACTGCGACAAGACTGCGACCTGCGCCCTGCGGCGGGGAGTCGAAAATGGTCAGCAGCCGGAAGTAGAGCGTCGGAGCCCAAGCTGCTCGGAGTCCGGACCCGCAGCTGCCCAGAGTCAGATCGTGTTTTGAACAATCGGTTGAATTCTGTTCTCGGCTTACGCAGGCATCGAGAAGTTAAAGAATGGCTTTTACGAGGGTTAACCAGCTTTCATCTTCTCTCGATCGAAGGCAACTAGTAGAGAGCGAGGTCCGAGTCAACGCGTTTCGTTCGACTTGAAGACGTCTATGATGCTCCGCGGTGGGCAACGCGCCAAGACGAGCCAAGACCGAACGCGCCGCAGAGCCTTCAACACTCGGACGGCGCAGTCGACGCGGTTCGCAGCAAGAGGTTGCGCAGTTGCTGTGTTGTCATAGTAGTACATTTGAGATAAGACGATGTCCTGAAGAGCCAAGCCTTGGTCAAGCTCGTCCAAGCTGTCTTCAAGGATCAACTGAGCAGAACGGGACGTGTTGACGAGTGTTAGCAATCATTGATGGTGGCCAAAGACTTGCAAAGATCAAAGAAATTCCGACGTCTATGTATCTGGCTTTGGGCCATCGCCGACATCGACCTCGCACTGCACAACCTCTTCAAAGCGTCATCGAGCACCTCGATGCCACCATGGGAGAAGACGGCAACCCCGTCATCCCCGCCGACGCCCTCGTCGACGTATTCCGCTCCTTCGCCGAGCAGTATGGAGGGATGGAGCTTTGGGCGGCGGACGAAGTGGCCATGCTCGAGCAGTTGATTTGCGAGTAACCCCGGGATGCAGGTGACGCCGCAGGTGGCGCTGGCGTTTATTGCGGAGAAGATCTGACGAAGCACAGTTCGCCCCACAGTCCGCCCGTCGGCAACGACAACCGCAACGGGATTGGAGCGGGAGTGGAAGCAGTTTGAGCGGGGAGGGGCGGAGGAACGGGGGGAGCACAGCGGGGGAGATCACTCGAGCAAGCAGGAACGACTCGGTGGGGACGCATCAGAATGACAGAATCAGAGCAGGCCGCCCTCCAGGGGTCCGCAGACTCCGCGTTCACCCTTTGACACTTCGCGGAGGCAGAGGTTGACGCCGCTGGGCGTCTGGTTGCTACTCCGTCCAGCTGATGACGGACCAGCTGGGCCAAGAGGCCTCCGCATCACCGCCGCCAGAGCGACGCGGGGAGTCGGAGCGGTTCAGAGGTGGGTACTTTACTTCTCTGTTATTCGCTTGGAATTGGGCTGGACGTTGGGAGACCGTGGTAAGCTATGCCACCTGCTTCGAGCACTGCGGGCGGCATAGACTGCCTCAGGTGGTTCTTTGACGCGCAGTACGCGTCCTCGGACCTTCGCCGCTCATTTCAAAATGCTCGCCATTTTTGACACTCCTTTCACCGCATGCTGGCGCAGCTCAACGCCGTCTCCGTCCCGTTTCTTTCTTTTGGGGTAAAACACGCCCACAACGCTCGGGCGTTTAAAGGCGCGATTGGACGCTTCATGACTTCGGAGGCCACGCGACGACACGATGTACGAAAAGAAAAGAAACGCCTTTGTTGCGTTTGCCTTCGTCGGGGACCACCGCCGCTTCCGTTTACCCCTCTCTATATCATTTTACTAACGTTCTTTTATTTTTATTTTGGGTGTGTTTCCTTTCTTTGACGAGCTTTGTTTCGCCTTCTTTCTCATTTCGCACAGGGGTTGTATTCTTCATGCCGCTGCGACCCGATAAAATGCTCGGAACGACCTGCCCCAAGGGCAATGGGTTCTGCCGCGTTCGTGTCTTACTTTCTCCTTGCCTTTTGATGTTTGGCTGGTGGAGGCGGAGAGCGATCGCGCATCCTCTGCTCTCTTTTATTGGAGACAAGCGCCCTGTACTGGGCGTGGGGTTCGCCCGCCTCTTTTGGGGAGGGGGAGTTGTACCATTCCGTTCTATGTGGATCGAAGGAAGAGATCTAGTAGGTGTAGAACTAGAAGCTTCGGACAGCAGAATTCAACGTTAATCTATCAACACAGTACAAAGAGAACCAGTACATAACACGGAGGAATTACTTGATTGACGCGAGAATATCTTCAAACTTGGCGAAAGTGACCGCGCCGTCAAGGGTTGCATTGTCGAACTCCGGAGGTGGAGCGTTATCTCTAAATGCGGCAGCTGCCAGCTGATCCTTGTAGTCCTCTTGATTGGTTGTACCTGTGGTAAATAGTTTTCGCAACGGACGAATCCATTCCACCTCGAAAGCCCGAAACTCGTCCTTGGCTGGGGGAAATCCAGCGGTTATGGTAGCGATTTTGGCGTCTCGCAAATCATCCATCGGAAGGCTAGCCCAGCGCGCTAACCTGGAGCCCTTGATTTTGCAGGTCAGGAATACGAGCACGTATAAGAATGACTCGAGATCGTGGCGATAGCGATGGGGGGGAGGACTAGCATCCAATAGGTCCCTCGCCATATATGGCTTTGTGCCTGTTCGCTGCCTCGACGTTGAGTTCTCTCCGTCCAACCAAACAGCGAGGTCGAAGTCATTCAAGACTCCGTACACCTTCTCACCGACTCGGTGAAACATCAGATTGTTAACGCTAATATCGCGGTGCATAATCTTGACCGTCTCGTACAGCCAACGGTAACCTGCATTTCATAAATAAACTAGCGAAAACAGATATAGTGAAGGGGCGAACATACACTTGAATATGCCCCTTAGCGCGGTCGCCAACTCGTTTGGGTCCGACAGTTCGGTAATGGGTTTGAGTACTTCCAGCACGATGACTGTGATAACTCGTGCTTCGTATTCGTCGGGCAAATGCTTCATGAGGTGACGATGGCATTCGGGAATGGATCCGTCCAAATCTTCGGAATAAAGGACCTCGGGGAGATGACGGCGCATGTTGGTATCGGCGGCGTGCGCGCGAGCTTGGTTGATGATATCCGCTTCGCGAGCTCTAGATTTCGGCGACCAACTCCATTTAACGATGACGGATTTGTTGACAAGGCCGGGGTTGTTGGGGGGGGCGCGGAGCACTGTTGCGTGAACTACAACGGTACCCCGGCCGATGATCCCGTGCGCACGAAAGACTATGACCCCCAGCTTGAGCGTCATGTCCCTCAAGTTCAACTCATCGCCGTCATAGAACGACGGTGAGAAGGTTGAAGTGGATCCCGGCGGAAGGGGCCTCGGGATCGGGACAAGTGGCACGTAACCCCACTGAGCAGTGTTCAAGGACCCGAACCTATGAAGGATGGCGAGGAAAGTGGAAAGATCATCTGTGAAGTCGAGCGGCTGGGATTTGACAACGATGGAACGGTCATAGTATAAGAGCTCGAGAGATTTGCCGGAAACGAGGACGCTGATGACGTGACTGCGCAAACCACCGTTCGACAAGACTTCAAGCGCATAGCTAGCGCATTGGATTTGCGGGCTCGCTGTCTTCACGGATTGGTCATTATTATCGGAACCCGACGGTTTCTGGGCGCTGGAAGGATCCGTCACCTCAAGACGCGCATCGGAGGTTTCGGATTTGGCCGAGTTGACTTGGGTCGATCCTCGTGGACTTTGTCTTGTTGGTGCGTGAGCTTTCGTCTTTGTCTTAGACTTAGATGAGGGTTGCTTCGCGACTGTGGCAACGTCTGCAGTAGTTTTGGTTTTGCCTGTTTCTTTTGAGCTTCATAAGATAGCAGATAATAAATCTACGGTGCCACGTACCGCGTTTAAACTCCCAAAAAGCGAGCACGTTGGGCCAGTAAAACGGTTCTGAAGGGCCCTTGTCCAATAATTCGTCGATATTGAGCTTTCGTGCTTTCATAATCCCCATTAGCACATTGAGTACGTCCGGTTTCCTCTGAGCGTCGGAACCGCGGATGATCGTAGGGTCGTTTCGACAGAAAATGAGGTCCGAGTCCACCGGCTTCTTCTTCCTCAAGCCCAGGTCAATCAGACACCGGTTCGCCAGCTCTATGAAGGGTCGATACATGGTTGTTTCTCGGTGGGATGTTTCTTTGTTGGCGACCTCAACGTATTTCGCCAGCAATGTCTTGAACTGGTCTTCACCAACAATACTCTGAGTATCAAGCTCTGTCTCCCAACCTGGAGGAGCGAGTAGTATCCATTCCAGGAAGTCAGCCACAGTTATTATGACCTCCTCCGCGACGTCCTGTTTCAGGTACGCCTCATAATCTCCCTGGGTGTGATCGGAGGCGTAGTTCTGATTGCTCCCGGAGCCCTTTTTAAAGGGCGTGGTGTGCTCTACGAGGACAAGAGGAGCGGCTGGGGGAGGGGTGGTTGGTTCAGCCATGGGTGTGTTTAGGATGTGTGGCGTGGTAGGACTCGGATGTGGCGCGTAATAAAGTGGGCGCAGTGTGTGTCAAGATGTGATAGATCACGTGTACGCTATCAACAAGTTACGAGTCCTAAAATATCCTTTTTAGGAATCGTTCTCGTGATCGATTTCTCCCCCAGAATTTTTGGCAAATTCAGTATGCGTGACTTTGACTTTGTTTATATTACTTTTAGATGTTGTTTGCTCCATCATCCTCGTGACTTCATAGTTTGATAGATCTTATCTTGTCTTATCTTAATCTCTCTAATCGACATGACTTTTTTTATTATTACAGAAAACTCAAATTTCGAAGTTTGCTGTTACACCCTCAGCTTACTCTGCCTTGCCATATGTGCCGCAGTAAGTAGTCCTGAGAGTAAAGTAAATAACAAGTTTTTCTAATCGAGACCGATGTCTGAAAAAAATAAAAAATAAAAAACCATCTTAGTTGTCGAGCATCCAGCTCATTTTTGTCTCCTGAGCTCCATTCTACTGGTCACGGGGCTTCTACGTTCCTCTCTTTCATTTGGGAAACCCTGGACTCTGTCTTTTGACTCCTCTGTCGTCGCCGTAGCTGTCTGCGTTCTTGGCTACAAATCCTCACTACCGACGGATCACTTCCCACCCCGGCTCTCGTCCGTAATGGTAACATTAGTGATGTAATATGCCCGGAGCGGCAACGCCGGTCGGAGACACCGCAATCCAGCGAACTTCCACTGGATTCCGCCATACTTCAGTGTACATACTACCCTAGGCCGGAATCTAGTGGAAGGAAATAATGGATACAGTGAATTCTGCTGAATTTCAGTGAACTAGGAAGCTCCGACTGCGTCGGAAGGGACCTTGCTTGCAGGATCAGCACAAAATCTTTCACGCAACTTCGTGCTTTGCCCGCTCTGCTGCGTGAGCACGTTGGATTTTGGGAGAAATAGCACTCAGTTCAGGTGATATCTTGTATGTAAAATCGAAGTCTAGACCCTCACTCCGAAAAAAGGGTCACTTCAGGGCTCCTGATCATGTTACTGAAACCAGAGATATCAGCAACAGAATAAATCGAGCGGATTGTGCGCCTGAAATAAAAGGTTTTTGACGGACTGATTATGTTGCCGAAACGGGTCATATCGGCATCCGTTTCCGTTGTCCCGAAACCTGCCGTTTCAGGCGCGATTTCAGTGATCCTGATACAGCTTCTGATACTAATAGTATCAGGAGCAGTATCAGGCAGCTAGAAACAATTAGTATCATGCACGGTATTGGGCGCCGTCCCGAAACTATTGTTATCGCGCGGCCCGAAATCGGTAAAGAACCCATATCCGGCCGCCCGATACTTATTGTTTTGGGGCACCGCCTGAAATGGTACCTGATACTTATTGTTTTGGCTCTCCCAATACTCCTCCAGATGCTATTAGTATGAGGAACAGTATTGGGAACACCGAAATGGTGTCTGAAACGGCAGGTTTCGGGGCCGTGGAAACTAATGCCGATATGATCCGTTTCAACAACAAAATCAACTTGTAAAAAACTTTTGATTTCAGGTAAAGTATCTGCGCAACATATTCTGTTGCTGATATCTCCAGTTTCAGTAACATGATCAGGAGCCCCGAAATGACCCTTTTTTCGGAGTGCCTGTGCCCGCTCTGCTGAGTTTAAATTTAGGTAAGGTAGGCCCCATCCACCCTCGGCAAACATCACGTGAAATTGCCTTTGTCAGAAGATGACCCCACAGAGGAGTCTTGAGTTCACCTGGGGTTAAACCCCTCGACCAGATTGCAGATATGTACCATATATATATTACCATTACAAAGTTTGGGCTTCAGAGCCTTGTATTGCTTCAGAATTACCGGTCCATCAAAGGACTGGTTTCACATCAGGAATTGATGGCTTGGACGTTGGCTTGTTGAATCGCTAATTCAGAGGCACACGAATGTCTGAATGCCATAAGTTTTTATCTGCGGGTACTCTGTATACATAAGTAAAATGTGGTCAAGGGAATTGACCCTAACTTCATTCCTTGCCCCAATACTCATTATTTTCCTGGCTCTACCTGATAAGGCAATTTCACGTGATGTTTGTCGAGGGTGGATGGGGCCTACCTTAATATTTGTGTAAAATAGAAGTCTAGACCTTCGGGAGATTTAGGATCAGCGGGTCGTTCAAAAAGTGCAACCATTATGAGGTTGGAGAGACCTTGACAAGCAAGGTGACTTACGTCCAAGGAATTTTACTTATAGTGCAAAGAAGGAAAAAAAACTCTAAGACCTTGTTTCAAGTTAATTGACTTACATAAACTAAGCCCACAGAAAGTAGGCAAGATGAGCTAGCAGTTAGTTCAAGAAATTCTACCTCAAATCTGGTGAAGTCCACTGGATTCCGCCAAATTTGAGCCAATTCACAACAAAGCTTGACAGAGGTTGATATCATATCACTTTTCTTGTGAGGGTTATGAGGGTGCTTCATAAATGGTAAACATACCTTGAAAAAAATTGAAAGCACTCAGGGACAGGTATATAGTGCCCTAAAATTGACCACCTGAAATGCCACACATTTTAACATGGTGGAGTGCGGCTTTGGGATCAAAAGATCTGATTTTTACATCATTTTCTTCGCGAGGGTCATGGGGGCGCCTCGGCAATGGTAGACATGCCTCCAAAAATTTTAAGAGAGCTTAGGGAAAGGTATAGATCACCCTAAAACTGGTGGCATGAAGTGCCACACTTTTAACGTGATAGAGCGCGGCTTTGAAGTTCAGAAACAAACACCCTCAAACTTTGATCTCTGTAACAATGAAAGAAATTCATGCATCTATCCATGCTTCCTGTATTCTTAGGCGGAATTCATTGTGCTAGTGCCAAACTCAAGTTCTTTGAGTCTGAGATGGCCGAAATTGAACAGCTTTCCCATGGTTCAAAAAGTTTGATCTTTGATTGATTTCATGTAAACCCTCCGCAGGCCGACTGGGGTGTTGAGAATACTTCTGGTGTATTAATCACGCCAGGCTACATCTTATCTCACCACAGAATTCTGTCTCTGGATACTTCTGCGCTCACGGGACCCCTCATCTACCTCCTATAACTGTTGGAAGATACAGTAATGGGGGTTTTTGTCCATAGAAAACCCGCGCACCGTGTTTGTACAAATTTTTGTCCTACGGCAAATAAATTGATTTATGATGATGATACATCTCATCTGTAGAGTTGTGAAATTTGGACAAGTCCTCTTTTGATGGAAGCACTACAAATACTAAAGGTCAATTTCAAGAAATCTCAATTGAGCTTCATGAGTGAGTGGCAGGCACCTCCAGTTCCGCATGATGTGATACAGACTGCGGTTCCGTGAGTTGTCTGACCAGGTGTGGTATAGTCAGTGTTGTAATTTGTAATATGCAGCTCAGCCTTTGGGCATTGGATTAGTAACGGACAGTCCAAGTAGATGCAAGTAAAATATTCTAGATACAATTCCTGTAGTAAATAAGCTCACGGTAGTATCCTGCTAGAGCATCTAATTGCTCTAGAGCAGCCTTCTAACCAACAGTGCTATTGCAATCCTACTTCTCTTATTACAGCCCTCCTCCGCTTGTATTCATAACAGTCAGGCAAAAGCACGGTTAATTCATCCTCTAGGGGGGGATCTCTTTGTCACAGAGATTTGTCTGCTACAGTGGTGGTGGTACAGCTCCTTCCATACGGAATGAACAGTTTCACCAGGTTCCTCGTCAGGGCTAGCCTTCCAGGAAAGCTACAATCAGAGGGTTTTCTACACTTGCGTGAAAGGCGAGGCTCCGCAAAATGAACACCATTCCGCACCGAGATGCCTGGGCTATATGGTCCTTTTCCTTATCTCCTTGCCTCATATAGGTCAGGCAAGCAGTGTCTCCAGAACTGTTGAACACAACACGTACAGGTTATAGTGTGGTCCTTTGTAACCTGGGTTTTTCTCTACGCTGTGCTGGTACGCCTGGGGCTTTTTAATTCCATGGACGTGTGGGGTGAAATGGCGAGAATGGATCGTGGAGTGGTTATAATCGAATCAGATAAGCCTTCCGCTATGATGGGGGTACTCCATGCACGGATCTGCATTTGAGGCCCAAGCCAACATTACACAGCTAAGTTGGGCTGCTAGCTGTTTAGAAGTTTTTGCCGCGTGTTCTACAACCACGTGCACTGTCAATGCCAATGTTTCTATAATTCCCTCTGGCCCATTCTATTGAACCAGAAGTACTACAGATAAGCCTCCTTGTTTAAAGCTTTGGCCCAAATTGACCTTGGTTGTTCCCACAGAGGGCGGCGCAACCTGAGCGGGTATGTATTTGACTAGATTTTCACCCTGTGTGCTCGAGGGGAGTAGCTTAGGTATGAGCAGGGGGAGGTAATAACTTCTACAAATGTTCCTGCTTTTATACTAGTTCTTTTCTGAACCGCCGCACGTGACCTTATTCCTCTTCCGTCCACGGACCCCTTCTACACTGCCCTCCTTGCCTCGCGGCGTGGATCTCCATGCTGTTCCATGTGCTGAAGGAGATACCTAGCTCACAGATAGTTACAAATTTGTCTGCGGCGCCCAATTTCCATACTCCGTAGCTCGTGCCTCCTTCCACGGCTCGATATTCATGTCTTTGTCCGTGGTGCCCAATTTCTGTATGCCATAACTTGATGAAATCCTTGTCTCTTCCCACGGCTTCCTGGTACCTCTATTACTCATAGCCCAATAGTTGCATCCTTGCGGTTTCCACTGCAAAGAATGAGAGCTTCTACTGCTAGCTGAATCGAACCAAGGTCTTATTTATTCTGTTGATTGTTGATTTCAGTGATGGTAAATAAGATATGAAATAACAATTTTTGCAATTATTATTTAACATAGTAAAGGGTTACAGTGCTGCTTCTCAACTGTAGGCCCCAAGTAGCAGCGTAGCATCCTGGCCCCAGTATAGCAGACAATTATATGTTCAATGGTTCCTGCTGATTGTCTCATTATTATAAGAGTTTCCAGCAAATAGTTAGCGTAGTGCTACGCCCCCCCACCCCCTGCTACTTTGCATTTTTCGGATCGAAGCACCAATTGTAGCCGAAGGGTGCAACATATCTTCAAAAAATGTAATCATTTCCTTTCCATTTTTAAACGAAATAATATTAGTAACAACATGTTTTTTAATAATTTTTGATGCTGTGTCAGAGTCCACAATAACATTAATTTCCATAAGGACCATAGCCATTGGTGGGGTTTGTAGTGGTAGACTGGTGGTGTAACTGGTAAAAAATGTGCATTTACTGTAAGAGGACGACCTGTAATCTTTAAATGCGAGACCCTCATTCAATTCTAGGTCAGGTCGTGTACTCTTTAGCTTTTTTTTTTTTTTTTTTCCATGCGTGTTCCGTAGTGCGTATTTGCCTTTTTCAGCCACAGAGGGAGTGTCTCACAAAGTGATAGCTCACAACAACAATGAAGACTGGCTCTGGCAACTTACTGTGAGATCTGGGAAGATCGGAGCACTGCTGCCCAGGCAATTGAAAAGTGCTTTGACATGGCTGACAATATTATTATGCTGCAGGATAGTCTCTCGTAGACAGACAATACAACAAACTAACTTGTACCTCGTTATGTTGTAGTCTGTTGGATAGGGTGATCAGTTGATCGCTAGGCCGCTTATTCTTGTTTACAGCTATTTGCGGAACATAAGGCGCAGATCAAATTTTTATCAAAAAGGTTTGTATTCACTGCTACCCCGATATCTTGCTCAGTTCTTCACGTGAAGCTCTGAAATTATGATGAATCGATTCCTATGGGTATTCTTCAGTGCTTGGGCTCATTCCCAGATTTACCTCTCAGGCTAGTGGCTTAATAAGCAAATACATGTGATCTTTGCTTGCTGACCCAGTTTAAAAGGGAATTAATGTGAGGATGTCTGGATTTTGCTCTCTAGGGCTACCTGACTATATTATACAATGCTTAGTATTGTTTCCCGAGCAATACACCTTTGTGTTATGTGACAAGTACCTGTTGAAATCGATGCATTTATTTATGTGCTTGTTAATATGTTTATAGGTGGTATATTCATATAGAAAGTATGTGGCGCACTTGAAGGCATATCCCCGAGAATCTGGACAAAAATTTGGTGCAATCCAATGAATCCTTCCTTTGAAACTGGGGTAGCAAGATAAATCTTCATCATTCTTCTCACTCAGCCATCAATAGACAAGAGGCATAATCCGAACTGACAGGGCACTGTGGAGCATCCATTAAGGATATTTAGTGAAGGATTCAAGGTATTTGAGCCAGAATTGAGTGCATTAGAGGGGCAGCAGTGAAAATGATCAAAGTGGCCATTTTTAGAAAAAAAAATGATCCGCGCCTTATGTTCCGCAAATAGCTGTAATATGCCGAGAGGGGCATTTCGCCCGGCCAAATTTCGTTCGCAGATGTCGAAAACGAATGTGCCGAGTTTTTGATGGTTCGGCACGCACTTATCGTCTGAAGGCCGACCTGGTGGTTCAAGGTCAAAGCCGCCCAATGAGAATATTCTGAGGAGTGGAATACCTTCCTTGGGTCATCTAATATACCGATTTTGTCGAATTTCCACAGAGGGAGGATCCGTGGTGCTGTATAAGCGGAGGGGGAAAAAGATTTGTCAGCCCCTGCCAGATGATTGGTAATAAGCAACCTACTCGACAACGGTGGCGCGATCAACTATAGACTAGCTGCAGGAGGACATTGGCACACAGTAAGGTCTGAAAGTAGTGTTGTAATTGTACTTGTAACTTGTATATGGCTCAACAGACTCGTATGGAATGAAACTGCTTTTTATTTACCTTGTAATGAAAGCTACAGGCCATGCAGAGGAATGTGTAACAAAAGCTCAACTTCATCGACTTGAGTCAACTCAAGTCAACTTCAAGTCGAGTCGAGTTGAGCCAAGTACACCCCAAAGTCGACTTTCAAGTCGTGACTCTACATCTGGAGTTTGCTCAACATTAGGTGTATTGATTTCACCAATGCTTTTCCGTCGACGGATCAACCAACCCTCTGGTTGAAGTTGTTCTGCAAGGGCATGGGAAATCTTCAGCTATGTCATGATCACGCTCGGCACGACGGCCATAGTCACAAAGATACAGAAGCACCACCGATTGGTAATACAGGATCACACTGATCGGGGTACAGGAGTTCCAGGGGCAAGAGGTGGGCGGCCGAAAAATCCCGGATATCAACCTCCCCTCGGCCGATGAGCTTTAAATTTAGGTGTTGATTTCATTCGTTGGCCGTATTGTCAATCTGAGAGACGGACCACCCTTTTTTGCACCGTCCGAGATGACCTATCTGGTTTTTAGAATTTTCTCTCGAATGCAAGTATGAGAACCAGCAAATCTCATCGGACCGATGATGCGGTGCTGAACAGTTCGGCAGAAATTTTGGCTACGGTCCGACTTCCGGAGGGGGGGGGGTACAGCCACCACTCCAGATTTCAGAGGTTGATATCCGGATATTTTGGCACGCCCACCTCTTGTCCAGGGGTTTCAAAAACCCGATGCAGCGGCCATTCAATCGTCCAGGAGAGTGCATGATCGCTCTCCTCTATGCCAACCCTAAATGCTAAATTAGTTACCAGGCACAGAGTGATCACCAAGGACTTTCTTTAGTATAAACGTAGCAGTAGATTCTACCTCAACTAATCTCAGGCACTACTTTGGTCTGAACCTGGGCTTGACTCTCGCTTTAAACCCCGCTCGCTGTCTTATCACTCTCGGGGTTTAACTCTATCCATACCCCGGTATCTGGAGGACGTCTTCCTCATAGCTCTCTGCTGAAGCCAACATCAGGCCGACCTAGGGTCGTTGCTGACAGGTTCAGGTTATTGTTGTGAGCCAGAACGAAAAGTGGGAGTCTGTGGTTGGAGGTGAAAAAAAAGTGGAAGCTTGTTGGCCAGACAAGAAACACTAAAGCTGAAGTTACACTGATGTCAACAGGACCACAGTATGATTCTATGAGCAAGCGAGAGTACAACAATGACAGGGTAAAAGACAAGGGTAAACTAGTGTACATAAGTGTCCGATCAGTCTGGTAAACCAGCCAGGTTTACACTATCTATGTTATTTCTTGAACCTCAATGATGGTCACTGTGCCCACACCCCCTTGCATAGCTCAATGGAGCTCGTGGCTGCCAGTCAAACATCATGGGCCAAAGATTTAATCAAAGCTGTTACAAGATTGTCATTCACCTGCCCAGATTTAATCCTCAATCGCTCCACTTAGATCGAAAATGTTGAAGATTTCTCAAAAATTGTGCAGAAACTCAAGTTGGGATGGCTACAAGTCATCTGAAAGCTGTACTTGCTACGCGGACATCCTGAACCCCAAAAGGACAAAGGACCTATCCAAGTTACTTTGTGCATGCAACATGATCTCAAGATGGTGAAGACACAGGAACACCACGAGGCTATTACCTCGGTGTTGCTCTCTACCCATCACCTCCCCTGCGAAGTCTTGTGTTACATCAATTATGCACATCAACCGGTCCCTCGAGCAGAACGGCTGCACAAATCCTGTAAGACTGAAGTCAAGTCGCTGGGGTATGCCCTAATTACCAGCCACAGTGGTTCAATTATGTGCTACCTTCCTTGCAAAACTCTTCACTGATCTCCCAGAACTGCGCATCCAGATGATGGTACTTTCGAACATAGATTTCTTCAAGGCCATCATCTACCCGTGTTCGACTATTCCCCTGGTTGCAAAATTTGTGTTGGAGGAATGTTACAAGGTTCCCGTGTTTCATGTGACGGCTGAAGGTTGACCAGTGCTGATGTGACTATTCAAATCTAGCTTCTTCATGTTCTTGCAGTTCTACCTCAGTGAGTTTGGGTGTTTCATGTTGTCCCGCTGCGACCGAAAGCTTGGCTGTCGGGGTGTGGAGGGGTCCTGGGAAGCTGGTGTAGCTATATATATTGGTGTTCCTGAGCGGGACCGTGCTGTGTAATCCTACCTACCTACAATAAACTTCCTCCTTCTCCATGCGAAAGTGATTTGATGTGCTTCTTGCTGCTCATCGCACTCTGAAAGCCTCTGCCTCTGTGTCCAAACTTCCCGCACCCATATCAGGTATACTTCTTTTACTTCACCTTGGTTTTAATTGCTTCATAGTTGTGCCCATCCCTGTGTCTTTCCCTCGAGAAATATTATCTTCCACAATGTCTGCTACAACAATGACCCCGTCCTCCCTGATCTCCGCAGCGCGTGTTGTTGCCTCAGTTTGGTGTGTCGTGAATGGTGCTCTGTCATTAATTCCATACCTTCGCTTTGGTGTTTCCTGTCCATTGAATATACCACCACTCCAGCACACATTGACACCTTTCTCCGCTATTCCCATACAGCGGACATGGTTGTGTCATTCCGTGGTCCCCACAGCCCCAGACCTTATGTTTGGAACATAATCTGTGTATCTCTCCTGCTGTCTATGTCCCTTGTATCCTCCACCGTCTGTTGTTGCCAGGTAGCACTCGAGATCGACATGTACAATATCACCACTTTTGACACCATCTTCGCCTATCCTTTCGCCGCTCCCCTCTACAGGATGTGTGTCTGGCTTGTTCTCCGCATATCTGGGGGACTGTTATACTTTGCCCCGTCCATCCGGCTCATTTCCTTTTTGGTCATCAACGGTCTACGTTGCCCTAAGCCTTGCTTATACTGCAACATAGCACATTGACTTACTTGGCACTGGAGGGAGGGATGCTGTTCGCGAGACGATCAAGAGCTTTTATCAGATTTTTGGGTTGGCGGGTTAGAAGGTGAGTATATGTGTTTTTTTTAGCTCAATCGACCAATGGCCAACTGTGGACCTAGGCATACCTGCAAGCCTAAAAACAGGCGCCTCAATTAGCATACTATTGTCTTGTTACTTGGCTTGAAACAAAAAATATAGATATTGAATTGTACGTGTATTACGGAACAACACGGAACATCAAAGAAGGCCCCTGGCAGGACGGCGGACTCGTACTGCCACTAGCTGGCCCTAAAGCACAAGTGAGTTCCGAGCTTGATCGTTGAAGCGTCTGTCTTTGAGAGACTACGTGTACGCGCCCTCCCAGAGTTATAGGATTCAAAAATTCCTTGTTCCCTACTGGGACCGCGTAAACGGTACAGCTGCTGTTGTAAACACACTGCCTTTCTGCGCTGACCGAACCCAAAAGAACACGAGGGAAACAAGCAAACCACGATTTTTTGTATTTTAATTGTATTGGCCACACAATAGGCGCCTACGCGTCGTCGACGCGTCCTTGTGGCCCAATTGTATGCCAGGACAACACTGAGCGACCCTTGTTGCCCAACAGAAGCGATGTGGTAACATATATTCTGGTTCTGACGAAGAAATATATTTTGAAAGTACCTAAGTATTTAGCGACACGACAGTCCATCGTCCAGCGTACATCGATACATCCGCAGTGTGAATTACAATGTGTACACATTAACAGCACAACACCAGAGTCCAGTCTGAGTGAGAGAAAGAGGGTCGGGTCGGGTCGTTAGAAAAGAGGAAAAAGAGGGAGAAAAGAAATATGTAAGTAATTGTAAGTGAGAGGATGAGCAGACGAAAAGGTCGTAATAAAAGAGTGGACTGGATGTGGGGGTCGTAAGTGCGATCGTCCAGGAGTCGTAAGAGAGGGAAAAATTCCTCGCGGCGAAGGAATCGTATGACAAACTCCCCGCGGGGAGGAATCCGCCCGCTGCAGAGTGAGGAGTCGGTGTAGTACGTAGGCGGGGAGGTTGGTCGGTCGGCTGTTCGGTAATAGGTGGTACGTAGGTAGGATCAAGAAGTGTAGGTCATAAAGTGAGCAATAATGGTACGTGTAGCGTATGTGGTGAGTGGGGGGTGGTATGGCATTGGTGGGCATGGGTATACGTGTTGTGTCGTGTCGTCTCGACGGGGTCGAGGGGTGGAGGTGAAGGGCGTGGTGAGTGGGAGGCGGAGGCGGAGTTTTGAGTATGATCAGGAGGGGTACTGGTGGCGTTTTGGACATGGGCGAAGGGAGGGAAAGGGCATAAATATACAGGGACGAGGCGCGCACGGACGCCTACGTCGGCCACCCCCTCACCATCCTCGCTGCCCCGCCTCCAACCCGCCCTAGGAAACTCCATACAACTCCCGCTCCGTCCCCTCCTCCCCCTCCACCTCCAAACGCCCCGGGTCCCCCTCCCCACCCACCGGCACCAAAGCCCTCGCCCGCATACCGCATGGTATTGAAGCTGCTCCACATTGCCCGGTCATAGTGCGTCGGCCCCCCCGGAACCGCATAGTACGGAATCACGATACTAGGCCCCAACATCAAAAAGAACAGCACCGTCCCCCCCACCCAAAGCGCTGGCGGCGGAATGGCGGGGAACGGCGACGCGTTCGAATGCGGGTGCTTCGCGCCCGGCGCGCCGGCGGGCGATCCATATACATACGTGTTATAGATATTATAAAACCGCCCGCCCCTACGTTGACTCTGGCGTGGCGCCACATCGGATACGGCGCGGGGTAGGCCCGTGCTTGGGGAGGCCTCGAGCACCTTGTCGACGACGTGGCACGAGAGGCCCAGTTCCTCCTTGAGGGCGCGCCAGTCCTCGAGCGCATCGAGCGAGACGCCGCCGGGGACGCCCTGCTCAAGGTTCGCGCCGGGGTGATACTTTGTGAGCGTGGCGACCGTGACGCGCCAGTCGTGCTCCTCCTGCTCCTCGGGCGACAGCACCTGCTTGTAGGCCGGCGGGGCGTCTGCCTCGGCTGCCTTGGAAGTGGATGGTACCGGTGCTGGCGCGGGCTCTGGTAAAGCGTCGGTCTGCACCTCCATCTCGGACGTGTTCCGCTTGCGCTCGACTTCGACCTCGACCACCTTGTCCACGATCTTCTCTACCTCGACGATCTTCTCCACCTCCACCTCGACGATCTCCTTCTCCGGCTCGACCGCGTCCGTCTGGATCGAAAACGACGCAGTGAGAATCTTGGGCTCTGCGTCCGTCTGCGTGCTGGCGGAGGCGGTAACGGGGAGGTCGAGCGCCAGGAGATGCGCATCGTATTGCGTGCCCGAGTCCGAGTACTCCTTCACCTCCTCGAACGTACGCGTCTCGATCTCGAGCTTGTTGGCCGTCGCGCGGGAGGCGACTTTCTGCTCGGCTTGTCAGCAACACGGCAAAAAAGAGAGGACGAAAAACCCACCCTCTTCTTCCTCGTAATAATAGTCTGAATCACATCCTCCCCCTCCGTATCCTCGTCCTCTCCCTCCTTCGTCGTCGTCGTCGTCTTCCTCTCCACAACCTCCTCCTCTTCTCCCTCATCCTCGGCACCCCCCTCCTCATCCGTCTCCCCCTCACCGTCAATCCCCCACCCACCGCCCCTCCCCATCTTCCCAAGCAACTCCGCCCCAAGACTCTTACTCATCGTATTCGCCGCACTGCTCGCCCCACTCTGCCCCCCACTCCCCCCGACCCCGCCAGCATTACTACTCCGCATCTCATCCAAATCAAACCTCATCCGGTCAATCGTCTCCTTCAACAGCATATTCTCCTGCTTCTGCTCCTCCAACCGCGCATGCGCCTGCATCGCCCCCGCCAGCTCCTTCTCCATCTGCGTTATGCGCTCCTCGTACACCTCGTGCTCCCGCGCGTACCGCGCGATCTCGATTTGCGTCAGGGAGGCAGACTCGCGAAGGGAGCGGAGGGTCTCCTCGCGCTCGCGGAGGTCGTTGCGGTATTTTTCCGCCGAGGCGCATTGGTCCATGTATTGCCGCTGCAGGTTGTTGTACGACGTCTTTGAGGTCTCGAGCTGTTTCGACACTTTCACCACCTCGGCCTCGAGCGCGCCGATTTGCGTGCTGTTCTGGCGCTGCGCGCGTATTTGCGTTAGCAATTATAGAGAGGGAAAAGAACGGGGCCACCAACCTCCTTCGACCTCAACTCCTTCTCCTCTCTCTTCGCGGCACTCAGCTCATTGCGCGTCTCCTCCAACTTGACCTGCAAATCCTCAAACTCCGCCTCCTGCTCCGCCAACTTCCTCTGCATCATCCGCTCCGTATCCGCCAACTTCCTGGCCAAATCGTCGTTCACCTTCTGCAGCGCCTCCACCCTCTCCTGCGGCATCATCGACACAGTACTGCTCGCCGTCGACCGATCAAACACCATATCCCGACCAACGACGTTCTCGTCGTCGTCGCTGTCCGAGTCCGAGTTGTTGTCGTTGGGGTTGGTGTGGTGGGGCATGGGGAGGGAGGAGAGGCCCTGGCGCAGGGTGTAGTCGTAGTGGTCGGCGTTGGTGAGGTCGTCGATGGAGGAGGGGAGGGTGCGGCCGTGGGCGTTGCGCGAAGGCGGGCGGGAGGACGAGCGCGGAGGGGAGAAGTCGGCGGTGGAGGGGGACATCATGCCGCTGGAGGGCGAGGTGGGGTTGGAGGGAGTGCGCATGCGGCCGGCGGGGAGGCGACCGAAGGCGGAAGGGCTGGCGGTGGGTTGCTGTGGAACAGAGAATGGGTCAGTAAGAGTGCATATCAGCGGAGTCAGAAGGAAAAAGAGGGAAGGATGTGGAGGAAAAGAGACCCGTCGAAGAAGAAAAAAACTGCAGTCGTTGCCCAATTAAAACAAGTCTCTGTCTGCGTGGAGGGGTTCCACCCCAAGCGGGCAGCGGGCGGTGAACAGATAACTCGACCGACAGCGCGTCCAAAAAAGCCTGGACGGTCACCGATGGTCAAAGACATAATAAGGCATGGGTCCCGAGCGACACAATCTGTCATCAACGTTGACAGACAGCCGGCTGGAAGCATCTGGCGCGTTAGGGACGTCGCCGAAAGCAAGATGCATGCATGCAACACCCGTCCACCTCACAAAAACGCAGAATTGAGTAAAAGTACAGCAAATCCAGCCGCGGTCCTCGACGGAAAGCCACGCCCACCCCAATGCTTCTGGTCTGCGTCTGAAGTATTGAGGCGCATGCCGAGCCGACTGTGCGCTCGCTCGCAATGGAGCGCGTCGAGGAAAGCACAAAGCACGACGACTCGCCGACGCAGTACAGTGAAAGCGATCGCCGATCGCCGACTGAGTACCCATGCCCATCAGGGGTCTGCTGCACTGACAACGGCCAGAACGCAGCCCACCCCACCGTCTACCGCCCACCGACGCAAAGGCACGTGGAACGGTACCACCCTCGCCTCGCCTTCCCGCACCCCCGAAAATAAACAAGAAGGAAAAGGCGGGCGGACCCACACACACCCGGTGCAGGGCGTTGTAGGGCGTTGTTGCTCCAAACGCGAAAGAGTGAAAGACGAAGGAGGGTGCGCGGGTACGCGGCCTCTGCCGCACGGAAAATCAACGGGAAAAGAGAGCGACGACGGCGGGAGGGTACCTCCCCGCGAACACCACAAAATAAAGGAAATCACTGTCGCCCGATACGGTCGACGGCTTGCTGCCCTTGAGGCAGGTGGGTGGTCATCCTCGTACATCCGTGCGTGGTGACCGGATTCGGAGAGCGTGCGAGGTAGGTAGGTAAGGTAGGTGCGCGCGACTCTTCTGCCCACTGCTGGAGGCAGCCCCTCGGGATGCCCGTCGTACCCGATGGGCACAACCGCGGAGGAAACGAGCACGACGACCCAAATATGGCAACGAAAAATCGAAAACCAGATAAAGAAGAAGAAAAAAATCCGTCCGCGTAGAAAGGACGAGAGGAGACGCAAACACACCTAGAAAGGAAAAGAAAAGGACGTTAGTAACATGATTTTGGAATGAATAAGGAGAGGGATTGAGATGAAGAGATGCGGTGGCAAGACGAAAGGGCCCCGAATCAAAAGGATGGACGAAAACAGAGGGCGTTTTTCGTGCATCTGGGAAAGGGTCGCGGTGGCTGGAGCCACGTAGCCTCGGAAAGTCCAAGCGCGCTTTTAAGCGCTCAACCAGGGACGGAGCGAGCAGTGCGGGTGTCGCAGTTTTACGCAAAGGAACAACGATAGGCGCCGCGCCAGCGATTTCCTCTGTGCGGTAAAACGACCGGTGATGAAACGGGCAGCATTTTGAAATGAGCGGCAAAGGTCCGAAGACGGATACTGCGCGTCGAAGGGCAGCAGCGACGCGCGTCCGCGGTGCTCGCAGCTCCCGGGTCGGGTGGCATAGCTCCCTAGACCCTTGGCAGGATACCCGTAACAGAAAAGCAAAACCACCCACCTCTGAATCGCTCCTACTCCCCGCATCGCTCTTGCGGCGGTGATGCGGAGGCCTCTTGGCCCAACTCGACGGGGCGGCCACCACGGCGCCAAGCGGCGTCGACCTCTGCCTGCGCGAAGTGTCAAAGGGCGACGCAGCCGAGCGCGGCGTCTGCGGGCCCCTGGACGGCGGCCTGCTCTGATTCCGATGCGTCCCCACCGAGTCGTTACTGCTCGACCTCGAGTGGTCTCCCCCCTCCCGGTCGGACCCTCTCCCTCTCCCCTCCTCGTCGCTCCCGCTACTTCCACTCCCACTGTTGTTATTCCGGTTGTTGTTGCCATTGCGCTGGTCGACGGGCGGACTCTGCGGCGGACTGTGCTTCGTCTTCTCCGCAATGAACGCCAGTGCCACCTGGGGCGTCACCTGCATGCCCGGGTTGCTCGCAATCAACTGCTCGAGCATGGCCAGCTCGTCCGCCGCCAAAAGCTCCATCCCGCCATATTGCTCGGCGAAGGAACGAAAGACATCGACGAGGGCGTCGGCGGGGATGACGGGGTTGCCGTCTTCGCCTATGGTGGCATCGGGGTGCTCGATGAAGAGGTTGTGCAGTTCGAGGTCGATGTCGGCGATGGATTCGCGGTTGCGACCGTAGGGTTTGTCGTTGCTCTGCGTGTAAGGGTTAGTAGTAGACGGGGGACAAGGAGAACAAGGCGGGGGTACCATGGTTTGTTGTGTGTTGGAGGAGGAAGGTGCATGAATTTCAAGTAAGGTTTCAAAAGTCCCAAGCGGTCTCAAACAATGTTTGTTTGGCTGTGGATTGGAAGACAAATAATAGTCCATTGTTCGAGAACTCAGGTGGCTGCAGCGCTGGAACAGCCGCGGGCCATGCAAAAGAGGGTCGTAGCGGAGCTAACCAGAATTGTAAACGCTCCCTGAACCAGGAAGCCTCAAGACCACTGTGTTCCCTTTCGGGAATAGGGGTCACCCGTCGGAAGAAACCGGAGAAGCGTCCAAACGTTCGCACGACTGTCTTCTTCAATCAACAACCACCACGCAGTACAACTCCATTCAACAGCGCTCGAAATCGTACGACTCCCATGGCCCGAATGCTATGTACATACGCGGAAGAATATGGGGCTCCTCTTTTGTAGCCAAGAAATTTCTGAGAAGTCTGGTACACTCCCAGTACTCCATGCATATGGCTCTCCTCCGTAGACCCAAACACACGGATGACTTCCTCTCAGTTCCTCATTGCGCTCCCCGGGAATACCGTCATCCGTCTCAGTCGCCTCTTTCTGCCCATTCAATTATTCGCCTGTCTGTGACGTGAAATTCAACTGCCAGTTGCTGAAGTTCAACTGTACGGCAACAACTCGCGGATTATATTTCACACGACACCGGGTTCACTTCCCCGCCGAAACGTTCACAACTGATTAAACCACCAACCTACTCAAAGTCTTCGCATGATTTCCATGACTGGCCAGGACTTTGGTTTCAAACGATCCACGCAAGAATCAAGATTTCGTGTCTAGTTAGGAAAAACTGGGATTGCGGCTGGGACCAGGAATAGTTTTAAATACTCAAGTATAGCCCACCAAAAGATAGGAGATCGATGTAAATCCTCCGCGTCGAAAAAGATACTTAGCTATAAAACTCTAGCCGAGCAGTCCGTTCTGAAGATCCCAACTTTCCTTCGTCGAAAAACGAAGCAGGGGTGCAAGAGGCAGACAGTGCAACCGCCATCATTGTCTGCCGGCGCTTCAAAAATCTCGACTTCTCTCTCCCTTCCCAGACATTCGACATTCAACATTCAAATTATCCGCGCTCAAGTTTGAAGAAAGGCCACAAATGGAGGCCTTTCACTGCTGGTTGCCATCCGGTCCTGTAATCCACCGTTCTTTGGCCTGTGGGAAATTTCTGGGCTGCATCGCTGTCGGCAGAACCTCAACATATCCGGCGGTATGTTTCCAGTGAACCGCTCCTCCCCTCAACAACAAAATCTGTTTCTCTGACGAATCGCATCCGGCGCGGAATTTGGTTGCAGGTACTCACCAACACAGCGTACATGTAACGGAGGAAAACGTCTGCCGCATGACTTGACATTTACCTCGCCTTTCCCGCATTCCATAACAAAGGAACCAGCGCGGCTTATACAAACATTTTCAACTGGCCTGGTAGAAGGGTTTTCGACCATCGTAGACACACTTTTTGCGCCGTTTGGCGCGTTTTTGGATTTTCACAAACGGGAACAAAGTGATGGGTTGTATAACCTCCTTTCCGTCAGACTACCATCCGTTTTTGTTGGGTAAAATCGAACGAAGGACGTCAAAGGACTCGAGGTCCGGAATACCACAGCTCACCACCGGGTTCGCCCTGTTATCTCCCTCCCCGACGTTCAACGGGCCGGGGCCCTCCTCTTAGAAGTTGTCACCAAGCTGTCGAGCACCGAAGTAACGGGCTCAAACTTGGGCCATCGGCTTCCCGAACACGATCCATCAGGCCGCGAGGAGTCAACCAAAGGCCGACGGTGAGCGGCATCATCACAGTTTAGTTCAACATTTTTTTCTGCACCGAGATCTGAGTCTCAATTTTTGTTTCCAGGTTGCCATTTTATCGCAGTAGCGTAGCACGAGCGAACTCTTCGTAGTGTTCGATGTTTCTACGGTATGGTTCGTATCGAACGGTCCAGCGCATTCTAGTTCACTACATTGATCCTAACCGTAACAGGGCGTTGCATGATCACGATGTGATTGGCGGTTGTTCTCCCAGAAAATCTAAATAACCAAAGAATATTGACCTGCCCTTGTACCACGCGTCTTTTTCAGAAATAGGGGTGGGAATAAAATTGGCCAGCCGGTGTGTTCTAACTTCTCACGACTCTCTTCGACGAGAGGTCTTCAGTGTCCTCATCAGCCGCACCTCGGGTTCACATCTAGAGTGCCCGGAACGCCTCGGGAAAATGATGCCGCACCAGAATGCGAGTCACTGCGACGATCTGCGACGACGAAGAAGTTTGCATTGTTTGCATCGAAGTCAGTGACAGCAAGTAGCAGCTACTGACACAGCTTTCAAGCTCGGGACTTGGGAAGCATGGAGTGGTTGAGCTCTCGTGCGCGCAAACTCGGGCTCTGGACAACATGAGATGCCAGCTTGACAAACTTCTTGGACACAATCTTGGACATGGCAAAATTTACAAACTTTTTCTGCTTGATCGCAAATTGTCGCGTTAAATATAGAGGTCCGTCCCGCCGTGACGTTTGGCGTTGCACACGCTGTCTTTGGACCCCGCCTAACGACTATCCCCGACATCCCGTCTGGCCTCAATAACCCTTCATGCCCGACCCAGCATCTGGCAAGTTTCTTAAAGTAAAACTCTGTCTATTTGGTACGTCATATGCTCTCCTTCGATGAGGCGTCACTATCCATCGCTTGCGACCCTGACTCGCTCAAAACTGACCTCGGATTTCAGGCGAAGCCGCTGTCGGCAAAACATCCGTCGTTACCCGTTTTGTGCGTCCCTTTCGGCCCACACACACCGCACCATGGCATTGAACGTCTTTCTACTAGGTATCCAATGAATTCCAAGCCAACGAGGAGCCTACTATCGGCGCCGCATTTTTTACACATCATCGTCTTAGTAAAGACTGGGTACTGCAGTATGAAATATGGGATGTTGCTGGAAATAAGCGGTTCTATTCATTGGCCGTGAGTGCAATCTCAGCAAGCTTGGCGTCGTTCTCGTCATGATGTTCTCGAACGCAGCCCATATACTATCGCAATGCTCAGGCCGCAGTGGTTGTCTACGATGTGACAAAGGCGACGAGCTTGGAGAAGGCAAAGTCGTGGGTCAAGGAGCTTCAACGGCAAGCCAAACCCAACATCGTCATCGTCCTCGCCGGCAACAAGGTCGATCTCGTCCAGGCCCCTGCGTCGTCTGAATCCGAGGCCGAGGCTCACGACGCAACCGCCACCCCAAGAGAGAGTCTGCGACAGGTGCCGCGGGAGGTGGCCCAGGCGTACGCTACCAAGGAGGGATTACTATTCTTTGAGACTAGTGCAAAGACCGGCGAGGGTATCGTCGATATCTTCACCGAAATCGGTTTGCCTTATCCCTTTTTTCACATGAAAGTCACTGATATGTCGTCCTCTTTAGCCAAGAAGATCCCCATCGAACACGTACTGGCCGCCACGCCTAATGCTGGAGGCCTCCCCGGCGCTGGGGATGGTCGTTCCGGCTCGCAACAGGAAGGTGCTGTGAATCTCGACGCTAAGGAGCTCGCGCTGAACCCGTTCTGAAAAAAAACAGCTGCAGCGGAGATTGTGCCCTCTGTGCCCGAGAAAAGTGCATCTCGACCTTCGATACGCGGGGCCTTCTCAGGCTCATTTCCTGCTATCATAGCCGATGTGTTTAAGAAGGCATGGCGGAAATCTGACTTCGCTGGTCAACTAGTGGAAGAAGGGGAGAGTCCGACAGTCGAAGACGAACTCTTGATTCGTGAGCTAGCAGATCAAGGAAGAGTCGCGCCCTCTGTACCCGAGGAAAGTGCATCCAGACATTCCACCCCGGAACTCTTCTCAGGTGCGGATGCTGCTATCATGGCCGATGCATTCAGGAAGGCGCTGCGGAAACCCGAATTTGCTGGTCAACCAGTGGAAGGGGAGAGTTCCACGGCCGAACACGAACCCTTGATTCATGAGCTGGAGCTCGTCGCCGAACCCGGTCCGGAGAAGGCACAGGCAGTCCCGGTCCCAGTTGTCGCAGAAAAGCCTGCCCCCATCCGCCCCACCACTAACCCTCTCGAGATCAACCCCAGCGGGGGTCTACACCTATTGCACCACGCCTCAGCTCACGATCAATCCCTCAATTTATCGGCAACATACTCGCACCCGCAACCCCCCCAGATAGAGCTCCTTCATGACCTCTACAACTGGTCCTCCGAGGTCGATCCAAAGAGCCAGGTGCTTTGGCTATATGGCCGGGCTGGTGTGGGGAAATCAGTGATTGCCCAGGCATTGTGCCGCCAACTCAAAGCTGATGGTCGCCTTGGGGGTAGCTTCTTCTTCAAAGCGGGACATCTGTCTCGCGGGGATGGAGCCAAACTTTTTCTGACCATCGCACATCAGCTTACACTTCTGGAGAGCCTCACCGCTGTGAGGGAGAATATTGTTCGGGTGGTCGAGGAGGACCCATCCATCTTGTCGGGATCCTTTGGTGATCAGCTGCAGAGGTTGATCATTGAACCTTGCGCTGGAAACTCTGACCGTACGTTGGTTATCGTAATCGACGGTTTAGACGAGTGCGAGGACGAAAACATCCAGATGCAGATATTGCATTCCCTAGCCAATATATCCCTCCTCGGTGCTCCACTACGTTTCCTGGTTGCTAGCCGACCAGAAACTCACATTGGTGACGCCTTCCGTCAACCGGGTTTGGACAACTATGTGTTAAGCTTTAACATGCACCATGAAATCCCCGAACACCTCATAACCACATCACCTCACAATCTCTCAAGTGATTCAGTCCAGAGTCGTGAAGATACCCGCGCAGACTTGATCGGCCTCCTTAGAAATCCAACAACTTACAAACAGTTTTTATCCCGTCGGAACACTTCAGCGCAGCATCTTTTGGACCTCCTACAGGATGTAAGTTAATTCATCAAGAAACTACGATGTGCTAACCTAGGTCTAGCTGTTGGACGATCAATCTTCCACACGATCTATTAGATCCTTCCTCATGCGAGCTCTGCTGAGACTTTCCCGAGTTTCTGGGAGGCACCCGCGTTGTTTTCCTGTTCATGATCTCAACACCGAAGAGCAAGTGGATGCTGGAAATTATAGTGACGTCTGGAGGGGTTCCATCAAAAGAAGGGAGGTTTGCATCAAAATTATGCGCCTATTTAAAACCTCAGATATCGAGGTCCTATTAAATGTTCCTCACTGTTGAACTTTTCTCAGGCAGCGCCGTTGATTATACTTCCTATAGGAATTTGGCCGAGAAGCTCTTCTTTGGCGTCAGCTCTGTCACCCGAATGTATTGCCTTTCTTTGGTGTCTATTATCTGGAGAAGAGGCTTTGTTTAATTTCGCCGTGGATGGGGAACGGAAACATATTCGAGTATCTCAGAAAAAGACCATTCAACATAAATCGCCTTTCCTTTGTAAGTCCATCCAGATTTTGAATAAAATCAAGTCTGAACTTGGTGGCGACAAGGTCCTCGATGTTGCGCTCGGTGTGGAATATTTGCACAAGAATAATGTGGTGCATGGCGATCTAAAGGCGGTATGGATTCAAACATACCTGAAGGTGCCAGCATCCTTAACACAGTCTTAGGTCAACATCCTCGTAACTCCCTCCGCTCGGGCATGTATTGCAGATTTCGGTCTCTCCTACATTACAAATCCCATGACATTCCGCTTCACCCATGTGACTGTGGAACGCGGACGAGGTGGCACTTTGCGTTATCAAGCACCCGAGTTATTCCAAGATGAAATCAATCATTACGGCTCTGATATTTATGCATTCGCATGTGTCTGCTATGAAGTGAGTCTTTGCTTTCATGTTCGAAAGCTAGGGATAACATTACCGTGAAAGATAATGACTGGAAAGGTTCCCTTTTACGAAATTACCAAAGATCCGGCAGTCATAGCGAAGGTTCTCGCCGGTCAAAAACCTTTAAAGCCGTCCTCCTGGTCGACACTGATACTGGAGCAACTTTGGCAGTTACTTCAGGACTGCTGGAATGCAACCTCGGATTTGCGTCCCACGGCTACTCAAATTGTAGAACGTCTCAGAGGCCCCCCCTTTCAACTGAGGACGTCCCAGGGGCCTCCAGACTGGGACGAAGAATCCACGTCGAAGGCGCGCCGCTCTTTGCAGCCGCAGCCTCCGACCATTTCAACGGTTCAGCTCAAAATGTTAATTTCCGGTCAGGGCTGTTACGGTTCATGTACTGAATGCGATGGAGGAGTTACGGAATAGCTCTGAAACATCGTGTAGTAATATCAGACTGTAGCAATGGGAGATCAAAGAATGAATGCACCTGCCGCGGGAATGCGAGTAGTGGTGGACCGGTGATTTCATAGGTTCATTTATAAACACTGCCTATTAATCGAAACTCAAGATAAAACCAACCCTCTCCCCAACAAAAATTGTATGAAAGCTTTTCTAGGAAGGGCGTAGCTCGAGTTCTTCCACCCATCTTATAAGTGATTTGCTGACACAGCTTTGAACCTCGACGATGTTCACTCCCAATGCCTCGAACAATATACAGTAGAGGTCTGACTGTTGAACAGCAATCCACTTGATTCACTCCTCTCAACTCAGCCACCCTTCCGCCAACATTCTTGTCCTTTCGGGCATCTCGGGGATGTTGAAATCAAGTCTTCCTTTTTGGGGATAAGCGACGGTCTTCTTTCAACAACCACCACCTGGTACAGCTCCGTCAACAGTGCTCGAAGTCGTACGACTGCCATGGCCTAAATAATGCGCGGAATGGGGATTTTTTGTAGCCACGAAACGACCGGGGAGATCTGGACAGACACTGCGTTCCGTGGGTCCGTCGGCACAGGGTGTGCCGACCCCCCTCCACGCAGGTCGGCGCACCGAGGGTTACACCTTGTTTCCTGCCCCATTCCTGCACTTGGACACACATTTTCGGTCCTTTTATAACCCCAGTTCGCGTTACCTTGGATTGTGGTTGAAACAAAATCGATTTTCTGGAGTTTGATGGCTAAATTCGGTTGATCCATCGACTGAATCATTTTGATGGTTAGTAGAGTTTCTATCGACCTCGTATGTCGAAATTCGACACCCTGTGGTTGTCCCATGGACTATTCATGGCAATGTACTTTTTTGGGGGCGCAAAGCAACCTACTAGCGGTCAACCGGGATGAGGGCTTGGATGTGCTCGCGCGTCAAACCGTGAGAAAGGTCTCACGGTTGACGGAAGCACTTCCCAGGCGCATAAATTTAAAATTAGTACATTTCCCAGAGCCGTTGGAGGCTGCGAAGCGGGAAAAGCCGAAGTAGAAAACCCCTACGTCGGCATAGCGTCCACGCAGCCTCGGCTCATGTCAGCGCAGATGCGCCGATCTGGCCTCGGCACAGTGCGTGGACTAGGCTCGGCACATGTCTATCGTAGCTCAACCCACGTCAACATAGTGTGCCGACGCGGGCTCGGAACGCAGTGAGATATCCGTACTCCATGGCTTAGCATCGCGCTCGCCGCTCTGTAGACTCGCGCAACATCAGGACGACCTCTCCCCATCCTAATGCTGCCTGGCAATACCATCATATGACCTCTTTCTGTGCTTGCCCATTAACTTATTTCCCCGTCTGTAACTTGAAATTTGACTGCAACTTGCTTGTAGTCCAACTGTACTACGCTAACGTCAATGCTCGCGCCGGCGGATTATTTCTCACAAGACCGTACTTCCGCGGATCGTTCAAGACGAATAGACTCCTGGGACCCATGATCTCTAGAGCATTTACCCCCTCAGAGACGCAGGCCCGGGAGCTGCTATGTCAATCAACAACTGCGAGAAACTGGAGGAGGTTTTGAACGACTTCCCAGCCTCGAGTTTCTGTTTCCTAACAGGATCGCGCCGTAATATACCAGTGTACCTGGAATCGCACCCTACTACTCAGTAAGGCGGTGGATTCTCCTCGATCAGAGGTAGGTAGTTATATTCCGGTCTATTCCGCTGCGGTCCCGTTTGATTTCCACTGCTCGCGTGCATACCCCATTGGTTGCGCCTCACCGTAGTTTTTCCTCTGCGCTAATCCACGTATCAGCGACTTTATGTTACTCCTCTGGCTCGTGCCTCGTGATCTTCCGATAGCCCTTGTAAGATTGGACAAAGGCATTAGGGAAGTCGAGAGAGGGAAGGCAAAAGGAAGATGCTGCGATCAATATCCAACCCAGGATTTCTTCTGCTTGGCCACCAGTTCAATTAAACGGGTGCATGCAATAGGTGAGGTTGGGGAGAGGAGATCTCGCAAATGAATCAGGGCGAATCAACCCATATGGAGCGGCATAACATCAGGCTCGGTAAACAGCGGTGCGAGCGAGGATTGGGATGAACATTCAATTTGGATAGGGCATAGCTGCTTGACATGAGGAGCGACCTCGCACACATGGATGAGGTGACCATCCACTTGTGTCGTGTTTGATAAATCAGCGAACTCAACGTAAATCGGAACTATCGCAAAATTTGAGAAGCAGGCATTGGATGTTGGCGAACGAGAAAGATGTCACGAGAAAACTGAACTTGTGCCCTTTGAGACGGTGTTTTTTGGAATGGTATTCTGGTTGGAATAGGCAGATACGGTGCTCAGTGAGTTCGATGATTGGAATTAGAAAGATACCGCCGGGCGTACAGCGGATTTATCCCGGAGAACCGAAGGACAAGGCGAAGAAAACCACGGGGGCAGCTCAGTTCGAATAAAGTTTGCGTTGACTATGGCATTATATTCTCGCTTATGACCGGACCCAGTTCCATTTCGGGATGATTGTACAGCTACATACATGATTCGGCCGAAGGCTTGAGCGCAGGGACGCGAAGGACGGCGGACGATGGCGGCGAGCGCAGAGGGCGGCAGGTAATCGGGAACAGCCATCAGAGTTACTAGGACTCTTCCAGAGTACGTGATAGTATCAGATCCGACGAAACAAGCTGGATGCAAAGAGTTCTGTGTGGATGTCAATAAATTAATTAATTAATGTCGCAGGGAGGGACACCTCCAAGATGAGGTCTGGCGACTCGGAGGCAGAGCATAAAAGAGAGGATGCGATTTCCAGGTAATAGATACTACGACGTTCCTGGGTGGGCGAGGAGAGGTTTCTCGTTCCCCGCGCTTGGATGGTCTGGGTGTATTGCGGGTAGCAGATACAGACACCGTGACCGGATTGAGGCTAGTTTTCGGTGGTGGGGAGTTGCTTAACGCAATATCAAACACAGATGTTGGATGGATATCACTCACACACATACGGCATGAACAGTATCCGATGAGAGCGAAAGTTTCCAAGGCCGTTGGAATATAAAACCTGGAAGGGGCTCCAAGTGACATGACCTTCCCCGTCAACAAATATCTTCCTGTGGTTTCCCCACTGGCACTTGACCGGCACCCGCATATGCCCCGCCGCACACACCTTCATGGTGCCATTACAGCCCTTTCTTTGCTCCAGAATATTGCCGAAAGCGCTCAAGTTCCGTTTCTCTTGACCGTTGTAGCTCTTAGCAAATCGATTTTTGAAACAGTTGAAGTATGTCTCTTTGTTGCGGTCTCTTCATTCGAGAAGCCTCATCCACTTCAGAAAATCGCCAGATACCGAGCGGAAAGCCTTGCATTGGCGGACTCCGTGCACGAGATTTTATGCGCAATTATTATCCTGAGCAACTTGAAGTCGGGTGCCCTTCCTGATTCGGAGCTGTCTAACATTGCGCGGTTCGCTGAGTGCGTATCTCGGGCTCATTTCATGACCAACAAACTGAGGCTTTGGAAGAACGTTGCAAAAAATATATTCCTTCATCGAGGGTCAAATTGGATCGGGAAAAGTCAAGCGTTTCTTTGGGCAAAGCCGAGACGCTGCAGCGTTGGCAGATTGCAAAACTTCACTTCAATTTTCAATCGACGTGTTTATTGTAAGGCCTATCACTGTTTGGAAGCATGAGCTAACCACAACGTACATATCTAGGTGCGCTCTCGATTGGAGCCCATGGTGAAATTGCACGAAATATGGAGTGAAGAATCGAGGCGGAATCATGAGCTGTTAGAGCTTATCGGCGGCTCAGGAACCATATCGGAGACCTCTAGCTCCATCTCAGTACGTTCCTAGTGAATAAATCGAGTAGTTGTGTTCTGATCCAACTGGTAGCTTACTTCCGGTTTCTCGACTCGAACGAGCAGGTGAAAATTCCCAAGACGGGTATGCCTGTATGCTAAAAGTCTTTTAAGCATGATCAGTCTGCCTCTTTTACCCGCTCAACCCAAGATATTCCACGGTCGCGAGACCGAGATGCAGGACTTGGTTGCCGTTTTACTGGGTGATTTGACACGAGTGGCGATTTTGGGGCCAGGCGGGATGGGGAAAACATCACTGGCCTCCGCTGCCTTCCATCACGGCGACATTGTATCCAGATACCCGAACCGTCACTTCGTCTCTTGCGACTCCGCTGGAAATTGCGACGACTTACTTGCTAGCATAGCATCTGCCCTCGGATTTGGGGACTTTAAAAACCTTCAGCAAAGAATCTGTCAATATTTTCTCGCTACCTCGCCGGCTCTTTTGGTTCTGGACAATCTAGAAACCCCATGGGAGCCCCGAGAGTCCCGGGAGGCCATGGAAGCATTTTTATCTTTGTTGGCAGATATAAAAGAGCTGGCACTGCACGACCTACACCCTCAAGTTCATATTTTCTTACCGCATGTCAGGTTACAATGCGCGGGGCTGAACGACCGGCTAAAGTTAAATGGAGTCGACCTTTCCTCGCTCCACTTCAGCCACTAACACTCGCTGCTGAGCGCCAGACTTTCTCGGACATCACGGACGACGTCTGCACGCCGACGGATGTGGACGACGTCCTACGTTTGACGAACAATTTACCTCTGGCGGTTTCACTGATCGCAAACTTGGCCGCATATGAAGGCTGCAGGACTATTCTATCACGGTGGGAAAATGGAAATACCACCGTCCTGTCTGATGGGGCCGGTAAGGATTCGAACCTAGACCTTTCCATATCCCTGTCTCTTTCGAGTCCGAGGATGCTATCCTCGCCAAATGCGCTGCAGTTACTAGGCATTCTTTCCTTGCTTCCCGACGGGATATCCGAGAGACTTGCTGCAAAGCGACTTATCTATTGTCGACGTTCTGGCTGCCAAGGCTACCCTGCTTCGGATTTCCTTGGCTTATGTTGATCGACACCGAAAACTCAAAGTATTGGTTCCCATCAGGGAATACATTCGATGTCATCGCCCACCGCCGCTCGCGGTGTTGCAACCATTACGGCAATATTTTCGCCGTTTAATGCTCCTGTGGAGGGATCATCAGCAGATATCCTCGGGCAATCTCATTCCTCGGATGGCCACCAACGTCGGGAACTTTCAAACTCTGATCCTCGACGAATTGGATAGGAATGCGCCCGCGGCCGACATTAAAGATACAGTGCGCAGGCGAGTTGATCGTTTCCCCATCACTTAACATGCTCATAGAGACCAAATAGAGACGGTGAAACGGTGCACTGGGGTGCAGCCGTGAAATCACCAGATATGAAGCACTAACGAGCGTAGCGAGTATAACTCAAACCAACACTCTAACTCCAAAATCTAATCAAATCACTAACTCCAATCTCAAATACTCCTGTGTGTGTGTGTTCGAGGAAGTAGGGTACGTATCACCCTTCAAGACGGTAGGTTCGCAGCGGTAAGGGTAGCGGTTGGCTTTGCTTTCACGGTAAGGCAGCGGTATCTCACGAAAGTTGTTCCCGTTGGGATTCGAGCTTCGACTTATAGGCAACTCGTCTGAGTATAGTTCCAGAAGTAGACCGTGCAACGCTACGGTGAGTACTCCGGCCACAGAATAGTCAACCGTTAGACCGAAAGGTCGAGGTTATCCTTTATTCCCTTAGCAGGGTTATTGTCAGAGCAAAGCTCAATGACGGCGGTAAAGAGCAAAGCTCGATCTACGGCTAACACTACGGAACGACGGAGTTTCCAACGGGCAGTGGGACTGGCTAGGCTCCTGCACTTATGATGGTCTTAAACGGCGGTGCTCGCGGGACGTACACGCCTCGAATCCAATCTTAATTGCAGTTTCTTAAATCTTTTCCTATCTCTTTCTGAGTGCACTATATTCCTCCAAAATGGGGGGGTAGTCTACTGAAGTACATTTGGTGAAACTATGTGATATTTATACAAACTGAGGGAGCAAGATGGAGATAATGAGAGCTGAGTCAGAATGGCGTGATAAGTCGTCGTTGATGGTTCCATGTGGACGGACGGTTTAGCGGTCCAATGGCGGTTAGAGCATTCCCAACCGCGGGCAGTTTTGACCGCGTACCACTGGTCCGTGATATCTTTACCGTGACCTGGGCCGAGAAGCCCTGACGGCTAGCGGTTACTCGAGGAGTTGTTCAACCGCTGGCCGCTAGGAGTCCCTCCCGTAGGCCACTATCCCATATATCTTTCTCTTATCTTGTGAAGACCACTTTATTGAACGGCTTACTACTACTATTGAGGCAGCGGTAGACCACTCTCAAGAGTTTTATCTCCGTTTTGATCTCCAGCCGTTTAGCCTTCCGTAGTTCCGGTTGCCAACGGTTAGTCGCGTGGTGATTTCCCGTCAACGGTTAGCTCGGCCATTGATTCTACAGCTGCTACCGCTGAAGGTAAGCCAGCCGTTGGAGGCTTTTCCCGTAGAGTATTATCTTGTATCTTGTCCCAATGTAATCCAACCGTCCGATGGTCCCAACCGTTGGAGGTTCTTCTGAGTTCCAACCGTGGGTAGGATCGTTACCGTTGGGCTGCACAGCCACCAATGTCTAGCCGTTGGATCAGTTGTCAGGAACCCAACCGGCGGCCAATGCTCCGGTTAGTACCGTCCAAGTCAAACTCCAACCGTTTGGAGGCTCCAGCCGTTGGAGGTTCCAGCCGTTGGAGCGTCCAACCGTAGTAGGCTCTTTGTCGAGGCCAACGGCTGGCCGAGTAAAACTCGTTCAGCGGTTGGCCGTATCATTCTCTAACTCCCTTTGGTCTTACCGTTGGGGAGATTTGTATCAAGTCTCTGATGTTGCTCCTTTCGAGTTATAGGTCCAACCGTTCGGTCCGGATCCTAACCCTAAGGTAGGGTTGGTGGTTCAAAACCCGTATCTGAATGAGGCTACCGCTAGTAGCGCTCAGCCGCCAAGACTGTTGTAGTTCCTCTTGTTCACCTCGGTACTCCAGGAGTCTGGCGGTAAGCCAACTCTCAGAGCCCAGCAGTAGACCGTGAAGCTGAACCAAGCCACCCGTTAAGGCTCTCGGTTGGACTTCAAAGTACTTGTTAATTGCCGGCTTTCGACCGTGAGCGGTGTAGAATACCGTTCCGAGGAGAACGTATTCCCTCAGTTCTAGTCTCACTTCGCCTTAGTATAGGTCGATAATCGAAGAAAACTTGGTAGTTTTCATGCGTGTTTGGTTACACGCCCTATCAACGGCAGTATGATAATCTTCAGTGAAGTCACTCACGCTATGTCGCGCAGTGTTCGTGGGTTTCTTCTCCGCGTACCAGATCTGGTGGAGGAAATTGGAGACATCACTCTGCAGGGTGAATACACAACTTTCTTCCATGCTACGCCCTTTCCACGCGGATTATCCGCATGTGACACCATCATCGCAATGCTAGATCTGCGAGAAGGACGCACTGCGGTAGCCAAGGCTGCCTTCGAGGCGCTCTATATCTCCTCGCGGGGAAAACATGCAGAAATTTCCCTGCTGTGCTTGGAGAAACTTGCTGATCATGCGTATCAAATGAACGGCTTACTCACTACAGCGCGGTGGGACGTTATTCCTAGGATTAACTCTCAAGGTACGGAATAGGCTCGGGACAGCGCAAGCTATCCGGTGTCTCGGCGGCATATTTTTCGATGATGGAGATGAAACTACGGCGCTCAACCTCCTGAACGTCGCATTGGCGGAATTCTCGGCGATGGGTATTCGACGATATGAAGCCGAGTGTTCGCTGCTCATAGTAAAAATATTGGAAAGCTAGGGAGCAGCGCGCGCAGAATCGAACTTGGATAGACTAAGTTCTACACTTGTTCAACTTGTACAACATTTCGAACAGTAATTCTTGCTTCGTGGATAATCCATTCCCCGATTGACGCCAGAAAAAAACCACAACTCCTAGTCTCTCTTTGCAAAAGCACATGCACGACACACACAGTAGGGAGCTACTCTCTGGCGACTAGCAGGATGGGTGGTAGTGTCGTCCGGAGGACAGACGCACTGCAGATGTCATTAAAGCATCTTAACAATGTAAAGATCGTGAAATAGTCAGTTTAAAGTCGAGTTTAGAGGATCAAGTTCGACATGATGGAACTCACTCGACGGTCTGGAAACGTTTGGCTCGACGGCATAGTCTACTGAACTCTTTGAGATGATTTCAACATCGCCGAGAAGGCCGAACGAGCCCCAAAATCGATCAAAATGTCGAGGTGAAGAATATTCTGCGGCGACTCATTAGTGCCGATGTTAAACACTTCGATTTCGAAAAGTCGGAATTCAAGAATGTTTCAGCTCAGGTTCTGCTGCTTCGTCCAATTTCTCACCCCGCAATAGCAAAAATCGCTTGAGTTTTCGTCGAGACAGACCCAGATTCAGACTCCCGCTTCAAAAGAAAACCTGGACCCACCGACTCTGAAAATCCGAATCACCGAGTCCAATCCTCAGCAGTGACCTTGACACTGCTCCGCTCGAAGAAATCCTTCTCGTGAGGAAGGAGTGTCTGCGGCAATTGTCGTTCTGCCAGATCCAGCAAATTTTAGAAAAAGCAATGGGAGCAGTCACCTTCGCCACTTTTCTTGCTTGCCCGGAGCTCCAATGTATCTTCGAGCTTCGGTTGAATTACGAGTTAAGTGGAACTGACGAACCTGCTTGTACTTCACCACCCCGGATTTGACGGCGGGAAGAGCTGCGATGATCATGAGGAGGCCGTGGATTTTGGCCCTGTGTGCTATCAGCGTTGGAGTTGTGGTAAAAAATGTATGAATGGGCGCAAAGGGTGCGCGCTGTTGATGATTCGGGCGAGCGAATGGCGACCTACCAGTGTTTGTCGAATTTTTTGAATGAGATGTGCGGGAGGCGGTTGACTATTGCGATGATGCGGATAGGCATGATCAATGTTGTAGTTGAATAGGAGCTTGAATGGGAGTTTGTTTAGAGCTTAAAGATTAGTCTACCTCTTTATATCGTTGGAGTTGGGCGATTGCCGGAAATCGGGAAATAACTATCGAAAATCAGGGAATTAGCTCGCGACGGCGGAGATCCGAGAAATGCAGTGGAAAATAACAGACAATACCGGCAATCCGTTGTTGAGCCGTGAACTAGAGTCGGTTATCCTAGACAACACAAGGCCAAATCGTCGCCCTATCCTATCAGGATAATTCAACTCGTCTCGAGGTTGCTACGAACGCTCTGGGATTTGCGGGTGTGATCCTAGATGTGGCCGCCGCCTGCATCGCGCTCCTCGCGTCCACCGCTCTGCCAAGATACATTGCGGTGGTCGAAAAACAGCGCTGGGGGGAACCTTGAAATCACTGGAGTCGTTCAGTGCGCCGAGCAGAACGATCATTTACATCCACGATCCCGAAATATTGGAACATTCTGTCTTACTTGGTGGGAGCGAGGCAGTGAAAGTACATTTTCGTTGTGGATTGAACTACACAGCGGAGTAGGAATTGAATTACAGATGGCTAGACGCTCGACCTTCGACGTATATATCTGCAAAAGTCTGAGTTCAGAGAGGCGGTGAAAAGGACGTGGACGCCCAACCTATCTTCACTCTTCTTCCTTCAACAGTTCACCCCAAGGCGGAAGCCCAAAAAAGGACGGAAGCTCGTCCCACAGCCGTTTCGCTCCCTCGTCATGATGTTTCCGGCCGATTGTGGCACACTGCTTGCACAGACCCTGTGCTGCGCCCGGGCGCCAATGGAAAACAGGAGAAAGGCCCGGCGGCTTCCAAAGTGCCAGCGAATACTGGACCTTCTTCTGCCGGCAACCCTCCGGAGTCAGACAATCTGCGACGGGCACGGCTTCCGTATCCAACCACCCAAATAGATAGTCGGCGTGCGCGACGCGCAGAGGCTTCGCCGCAGACATAATGATATTCCTGTCCGCGTCCGAGATTCCCTCAGTGTGGTTGCGGGTGAGGAATCCGAGATGTGTGGCGGCGAACCAGAATGCGGAAGGGAGGAGTGCAAGCAGCCCAAGCTCGCGCGCGAGGAGGATGGTATCGACGAGGAGTTCGCCGCGTTGCACATTTTTGGGGTCACTGAAAACGATGCGCTTTGTCCGCGTTCCCTCGTCGATGTACTCTTCGAGAGATGAAGGGAAAGCGACGCGCAATCGAGAGAGAGCGCTGTCGTAGAACGGTCGAATCTTGTATTTGTGCCCGAGGCCCAGGAATGCTGCGATCGCGTCAAAGGGTAGCGGGTCGGTTTCTGGATATGACCTGCGAAGGCATCGCTGAATCGGTTAGATATTCTTGTACTTCCAAACGCACGTACCAGCGGTCGAAAATGGCTCGGAAAAGGTGGGCCACTTCGTTCGCCGAGTCCGAGAGGCGCAAGACAGGGATTTCGTTCACTCCCTTGATAGTGGTTATATTCTCGATATTGGTCTTGAAGACCGTCGAGATCCGAGAAAGGGAGCCTTTGTAGACGCGGTACTGCATGTTTTCGGCCTGCACGATAAGGTTCCCGTCCTCGAACCATATATCCGAGGGCTGAATCAGTTGACCCTTGGTATTAGTTTCGCCAGGCTTGTGATACTTGTCCACGAGGTGGAGATTTAGGAGGCACTGAGCAAGGGCAAGGACCAGGACCGCAAGGTGAGTGGCGTCTAAAGTGAAAAGCTGCGAGTCTGGTTTGACGGGCGGGGAGGAATCTGCGGGAAGACTGGTATCTGGGGAGTCCTGATGGTCATCTGTGTTCTTGAGGTGCATAATCGTGGCTACAGTTGGGTTGGTGTGGTCAGAGTGCGGTCACAAAGGGCGTTGTGTGGCAATATTTGACGTCAAAGTGATTGCCAAATATACGACACCGCGTCTTTTGCCTCCAACCATCATGGACGCTACAGCAGAACTTGAACGCAGTCCCGACTTCTGGTTCGAAGACGGCACGATCGTTCTCCAGGCCGAGAATATGCTGTACCGCGTCTATCGTGGTTGGCTGGCGTCGCGATCGACAGTGTTCCGCGATACTTTTTCGATTCCCCAACCCAAAGAGGAGACTGTTTTGGTTGAGGGTTGCCCTGTTGTGCAGGTCCACGACGCGGCCCAGGACTTTGGACGTTTTTTGAAAGCTCTGCATAACCATGGATCATAGTTAGCTCCGCTTTTACTTCCCGCATTCTTCGACTCACAATGCGTAGTAAAACTTGTCCTGTCTCCGATCTCTCCGAGTTGATTTCCTTCCTTTCTCTGAGCGATAAATACGATGTTCCGGCTCTCCGCGACGCCATGGTTTCCATCCTATTCGACCTCTACCCCACCACCTTGGCTAAATGGGACGCGCGCACACGACCTCCAGGATATACTGTACGCCGCTTCGACCACGTCGGCGTCCTGAACATCGCTGTGAAAATGAATATCCGCTCGATTCTTCCCGTGGTGATGTACACAATTTGCTGCAATCTCACCCCCGATGAGATTGTCGGCGGCCAGCTGTGCAAACTGCGGATATTGGACGTCGATTATCAGCAGAGATGTATTATTGGGTCTTTGGAATTGGGAGAGGCCCGGCGGAAGTCACTCTTGTATCTCACACGCGACGAAGGGCAGGTCGAGTGCGAAGACCCCGCCTCCTGTGATGCAGAACGACTTCGCTGGCTTCGGATAGATCTTGACTATGAAAACGGGAGCCCACTTCGCGATAGCAACGCCGGCAACTGGCAAAACTTCGCATTATGCGACACCTGCCTTTCCACTGCGAAGGCAAAGTGGTCAGGTACCCGTCAAGCCTTGTGGAACGACCTGCCCAATATTTTTGACCTTGAGCCCTGGAAGGAACTGCTTGTTTGACGGGTAACTCTAAAAATATTCGCTTGTTATTCGCAACTCATATCTGTTTTCAGGTGAAGAACGAAACCTACGCGTCTATCGTCTCCCTCGTGATTCACCATTTGCGCCCACCCACTAGCGGATTATTTAACGAGCTACTAAAACTGATCTGCCATTCCTCACCGTTTTCCTTACTTGAGTACCGAATAAGTACCGGACCCTAATCGCAATTTTGCAGCTTGTACATCGCATACTCATCGCGCGAAAAAGACCGCATTGAACTGTTGGGGAATATATATCGGCGCTAGTGCAACAGTCGAACAAGGAAGGGTGGAGCGCAGGGGTGTATGTGTACCTAAGCATAACTCAAAGTCGAACAAGAGGCTCGCCGGGGCGCGAAGCGCCCCGGTAATCCCTTGGCAATAGTACATAGATGCTATATTTATCGTGATTATTTGTGTCATACAAAGGGATTGGCAGTAGATTTGTAAAATGTATTGAGGTCAAAGAGGCAAGAACATGTGGTGAGGGTTCAGCATTGTTACGCTGCGGGCAGCGCGCTGAAGTGCCAGATGGTGAGAGGTAAACGACATATGGTACTTGCAGTTACACCAGTTGGACTTGAGGTGAAGGTGTTCAAAAGTAAAGAGTTTAAGTGAATCCAGAATTTCGAGCTCCAGACGGTACGGGACGGGAAAAACACGGCCGTCAACCGGAAGTTAACGGGACGGGAGCCCCGCGGGACGAATGGGTTTTCTGGACATCGAATCAATGTCCACGTAGGTGCGAACCCTTTAGGAAGTCAACTGCAGGTGGAGAGAAGTGTCCCTTAGCACTTGCTTCGGCATCTGAGGGAAATACACCAAGTTGAACAATGGTTGAAAAAATCGATCCGAGTTCACGTGAGCAGGTACGTGTTGAAAATGTGTATTTGACCTTGATAGAGGTTGTTAGTATGGCGGAATGCAAGGACCCCTGATAATAGACTTTGAGGCCAGATCCCCCAACCGGACAAAATTTCGCCAAATTTTTGACCAAAAAAAAACCGAAAATGCTCGTCTAGCGAAAAAAGCGATTTCTGCGTACTCAGAAAGCGTGGGAACTTTTATTTTGTCCGGACAAAAATGCCCAGATTCCGGATTTTTGGGATCTAGCCTCGAAGTCTATTATCAGGGGTCCTGGAATGCATTGATTGAAGCCCGACCAGGCTGACGATTCAGGGAGAATTTAGCACGATAAGACTTGATTCACGCTCACCAAAAACTGTCTACGCCTACCCGTCCCCGCCCTCACCCATCACGAAAGTGTAAATCACGTTGGCATGTCATCCTCACCCACCTCTTTTCCATTTGTGTAGTTTTCTGACTTGATGCATTTCCAGTATATATTTCTCGGTCTACGTTCAGGCACGACTGCTGACTTCTGCGTCTTCTTGACATGAGCCCAGAGGCTTGGACACTCCGTGGGATCGTGGCCATTCAGTTACCCTTTATTTCATCGCATGGGGTTCGCTTAAACGACGGTAAGTACAGTATGTCAGGGTCCGTCAATGTCAGAAATCGCGCTCAAGGTACTCACTTCATTCCGATCCTTACCGCGGGCTACAAAAGGCCAGCATTTTTCTATGCATGTCCTCGCTCGCGCAAATTATGCAGCTCACTCGCTCAGTCCTCTCGATCGTCGTTCTTACCCTTGCAACTGTAACGGCGGCGCCGAATCCCGGTCCAGCCACAAGCTTGACCAAACGTTGTGCGTGTCTCCGGCTCCAGTTCGAACTGGAACCTGAAGCTGTTGTTAGGGTGTGGGTTTGAAATCGATTGCTCGTGCGAGTACAATCCCAAGATAGGATGTGTACCCATCCTCGATCCGTGCGAGCTTCAGTGGTATTGGCCCCCTAGTTGCAAAAAATGTGGTGATTGTTCGGAGGTTTGTCTGGATCCTAGTGAGTTGCATATCTTGCCATTCATCTGCTGGGACTGAACACCCTCAGTCGTCTGTGCAAGCTCATGAGCTTAGATGATTTGGCGAACTTTGCGATTGCATTGATCAATATAAGGATTTTGAGACGAACCGTGGGGTCAAGGATAACTCAAGTCTGGCATACTCAGCGCACATGTATCCGGAGCGCCATGAAACTGTCTGAATTCAATCGCTGGATCCACTAAGGTATTAAGGCGAGGACCTGTGCAAAACACAATATATCGCAAAGTAAGGAACGATCTCGTAAAGGGTTGCGCATTAATTGAGATGTTTGATATTGAGGGAGGCTTCGTTGCATCGACTCGCGGCGTTGTAGCTGAACAGTCGCGGCCACAGTGGAGGCAGGTTCTGGGGGTCTTCTAATCCCGGCAAAAGCGAGAACAGGTCGCTGTGGCGACACCGCCGAACTGGATGTTAATACCGGAATCGACGGCGGGTTTTGCAAAACGGTGGAGCTATGTTAATTTCGTCGCCCCTAACCTATAAGCAGAACCGACACTTTACTCGAGTGGGGCCGAACGCGCCAAGGACAGTGGTAACGCCTGGATTGACGGGAAAGAGGGCCGAAGACAGAAAATTTCGAGCCAAAAGCACCAGAACGCCAAGTCTCGTCAAGTTAACACCAGGATGTTGCCAGAACGACTTCGTGAGGCAAGACAAATTTACAAGGGTCCCAAGGGAATTGCGATAGATGGTGAAAACAACGGCAGTTACCAGCTGCGCCAACAGATTGTCCCGCAGGCCAACCGCAGCGGGAGCAACGCACTGTCTTGGCAGGACTGAGGACAACGGTGACGGGAGACAGCCTGGGAGATGGCCGCGGCGGGCCGAGACGTGGATGAATACATCTTACCGTTGTCTCGGTACTCATCGATCATCTCTCATCTCCACTACTAATAGCTATGCACGAAACCGCGACTCTCCTGCGCTCATGGCGCTTTGGTTTCTGGGCTTTTCCCTGCTTTCTACCCAGGCAATAGCCTCTAGAAGACCTTCAAATTCGTCCCTGAACAGGCTAGTACCAAGCTACCAGCTTACTGCGGGTCGAGACTTCAATTGCCAACTTCCTGCGTTCGCGTGTGGCCAGTACGGAGAGTGCAACGAATACACCGGCCAATGCAAGTGTCCAGCGGGATGGGGTGGCATTGACTGTCTAGTGCCGCGTATGGTTTGTTGCCGTAGGTCTGCGTCGTGCTAATTCGGGATTTTAGAATGCGACTCTCTTGCGGACGGCGACCAGAGGCGACTTCGCGAGGGAAACTCGTGTGACTGCAAGGAGGGATGGGGAGGAATCAATTGTAATGGTATGTGAATTTTCAAAACTAACGGATGACTCTGGACAAAATTTTCCCAGTATGCCAGACGAATCAGGCCTGTGCCGGCTTCCCCCTAGGAGGGAGCCCCATCGGCGGCGACGACGACGAGGTGAATTCCGACGACATGAGGTGCTACACCGGCGGCGAAACGGTCTTTAACAACCACCAAATGTGCAATCTTACTAACCGCAAAATCATCGACCAAGTAGGCGCACACCGCCCCATCCAAGTCACCTTCAGCTGCGACGCGCCCACCGAGACGTGCTCCTTCCAGTTCTGGGTCGAGGAGGTCGAATCCTTCTATTGCGCGCTCGACGCATGCTCCTCCTCCACCATCGGATACGATGCAAACACGACGACGTACGCGTGCGAGCACATGAAGTGCAGCTGCGTCCCCGGCCGTTTCATTTGCGGCGAGTACGGGAGCGTCAGTGAGTCGCGTGCAGCCTCGTTTATGTGTGCATTTGAATTTACGTGCCACAGATATCGCCGACTTTCTGCGGGAGGAAATTCGGGGGCCGGCCACGTTAAGCTGCAAGTTGGGCTCCGAGTGCAAGTTTGAGGAACCCGCGATAAACGAGCTCATCGGTGAAATTTTCGCGGACCCATATATCACCCTGGACTGCTTAAACGGAGAGTGTCTGCACTCCTCGCAAGTCCCGGGCTATATCGTGGGTTCTTCGCATCTTGGGAATTTTCTACCTACTCACCTCACCTCACTCAAGCGACCGCCAAAGCCCGACACCTTCAAGTGGGTTGTTCTGAGCGCCGCTGGCGCCGGCCTCCTCGTCCTCATCACGTCCGCAAGTACGCTTAGGCCCCCCTCATTACAATCTGCATATTCAATTCTCCTACAGTACTCTGGTACGCCGCCCGCGCGAGCGGCGGTGAATTCGGGCAGATTCGCCTCCCCGACGACGAGCAGGCGCGCCTCATGAACGACCACGTCCCCGCGACGCTGCACTTTTCCGATCTCTCCTACACGCTCGGCTCGCGCGTGCTGCTGGATAACATCTCCGGCACGGTCAAGCCAGGGCAGGTGTGCGCCATCATGGGCGCGTCGGGTGCGGGCAAGTCGACGTTTCTCGACATCCTGGCGCGCAGGTCGAAGCGCGGGCACGTCGGGGGGACGACGTATGTTAATGGGCGGGAGGTGAACAAGGAAGAGTTCAAGGCCGTGACTGGGTTTGTGGACCAGGAGGATACGCTGATGAGCACGTTGACGGTGTATGAGACCGTTTTGTATAGTGCGCTGTTGCGGCTGCCTCGGGAGATGAGTTTGGAGGCGAAGAGGTTCAGGACGCTCGAGACGATGAACGAGCTTGGGATATTGGGGATTAAGGATTCGCGGATTGGTGCTAGTGGTATGTCTACATGCCTCCCTCTGAACGAAGGCTTACGCCATGCCTCTAGGTCAACGCTCGATATCCGGAGGGGAGAAGCGCCGGGTGTCCATTGCCTGCGAGCTCGTCACCAGCCCCTCCATCCTGTTCCTCGATGAGCCCACCAGCGGTACGTATCCTCAAAATTGCAGTATACAGTCATTCTGACGTCCACGCAGGTCTCGACGCCTACAACGCCTTCAAGGTCGTCGAGTGTCTCGTTTCCCTCGCGCGCGACTACAACCGCACCATCATCTTCACCATCCACCAACCGCGCAGCAACATCGTCGCCCTCTTCGACCAGCTCATCCTCCTCGCCTCCGGCAAACTCGTCTACTCGGGCGAGTTCTCCAAATGCCAGGCGTACTTTGCCGACATTGGCCAGCCGTGCCCGCCGGGATTCAATCTCGCCGATTTCCTCAGTACGTCTTCCATCCTACCCCTCGATCCCGTTAGGTGTGTGCTAATTATCCCCATATCTATCTCCAGTCGACTTGACGATGCACGCGAGCCTCGACGAGCGGCTCAACACCGAGGACACCCTCGAGCCCGCCTCGCCCTCGGAGGACGTCACCACCCTCGGCGACGAGGAGCGCGGCCTCGCACGGCACCAAACGCCCACGCGCGTGCCCTCCTCCTCCGCCGGCGCGAGCCACTACATCAAAGGCAAAACGTCGCAGCTCCTCGCGGCCGTCTCCTTGTCGTCGTCCGCGAACAAGAGAAATGGCAACGCGCCGATCGCACCGAAGCTCGCGGCGCTGGTGGAGGCGTATGCGGCGAGCTCGGTGGCGCGGGAGATTTGGGAGGAGGGCGAGGCCTTGAGGAGGGCGAGTGCGAGTGCGAGCGCCACGGCGGGGGTCGCCCCAAATGCGAACGCGAATGGCGAGCTGCCGGATGTGGCGGTAGAGACGTCGTTGTTGCGGGGGCGGAAGCGCGCGAGCTATGGGACGCAGTTTAGGGTTTTGAGTGGACGGGCGTTCAAGAATCTGTACCGCGACCCGACGTTGCTGATCGCGCATTACTTGTCCTCGATCGCGTTGGCTTGTGAGCGCTTCCTCCCTTCTTTCGTTGTAGAGACATGCACTGACCGCTGGCCGTCTAGTGATCTTTGGGCTGCTCTTCCACAACGCCACGTATGAGATCCTCCCCTCCTCTCAGCAAACAAGTCTCTAAATTTATTCACTGTAGGGATATTTCTAGTTTTCAGAATCAACGAGGTAGGAGAATATTGCCCACTTTCCTTCGACCCGCAATTTACGACGCTCCATGCAGGGATGTTCTTCTTCACCCTGGTCCTCTTTGGATTCTCGTGCCTGTCGAGTTTGGGTCTGTTCGCCAACGAACGCAGACTATTCATTCGCGAAAGGTTGGAGCCGCCCAGTTGATCTATCTATGGCATATACATACTCAATCGAAACAGGGCAAACGGATACTACGCGACGTTCACGTACCTCTCATCCAAGGCAAGCTTCCTCTGTGTCCGGGCCCCACCCCACGTCTAACATTCCCATCAGGTCCTATTCGGCATCCTTCCTTTGCGAGTCATCCCGCCGATCATCTTTGGCGGGATCGCATACGGCCTCGTCGGGCTCGTCTCGGCCGTCGTCTCCGTCTGGACGTTCGTGCTCATCCTCGTGCTGCTCAACCTCACCACCGCCGTCGTGGTCCTCCTCCTCTCGAGCGCCATGCGCACGAGCGTCGCGCGCCTTGCCGGGACGCTCGTCATGTGGGCCCTTTCCATTGGGTTTTATTCTTCGTATGCCCGGGCCGTTGAATGTCATAGAGCGGATTGAAAAATAAAACAAAGCCAAGGAGCAGAATACGACAACGACAACGACATTATTGATATTGTGTTGGTTCGATTTTCTTGAACGCCCTTGGAAGGTGTGGGTATGTAGGCTGGAAACTGGCGGCGTGTGAGAGTGGGACTCGGCGCATTCCGTACCCTTTCAAGTTTCTTTCCGCTGCCGGTGAACAACCAGAGCACTATGCTGCCTACAGCAACGTGCTCGCACTTCCGTGCTTCTGTCTTGCGGAGTGCACACACACCTCGTGGTAGCAGGCTTACCCGTTACCACCACCCCATCCTTACATATTTGGTAGAGATTTGGTTTACCGTCTCTGTCTGAATCTCGTTAATTGTCCGGCCTACTCGCGACACCGACGGGTTCACGAGTCTGTGTTGCGCTGCTAATATATTACATTACACTATCTTTTCACCGTGTCTGTGCTAGCACTTCGAGCTGTGGCCTTCGGCCCAAAGCAAGGTTATGAGCTCGAGGCTGCGACGGCGACAGCAGACCCCTAGTCGTACTTTTTCATAAATTCTTTTACTTTTTACAAAGTTCCGTTCGACATTAAGTATCTAATTATATATGATTCCCCGCCGTCGACTGGCAGGCATCTGCCCCATCTTCCTACTCGCTGACGCTCTCGGTGCCGGTCCATTAATATAATATAACCCGGGACTGCGCATACTTGGGCGGAGATGAGTCGCTTGAAATAAATTAATGTCAGACTTTGCGAAAGTCCACGCAGCGCATGTGTAAACAAAAAGCACCATTGACGTTCCAGCTATGGATAGATACTATCTGAGAAGTATTGTGGGTGTGGGTAGAAGGGGTAGCCAGAGGTAAGTTATTAGAAGAGGGCGGAGCGGTAGGTAGGATTGAACTAGATCTATTTTATGGAACTTGAAGGCGGCGAGGTATAGAAGGAAGAGCTGCCCTTACACATTTAAACGTGCGAGTTGTTCCACGTCCCGACGAACCACTTGGCGACTTCGTCCGACTCGAAGAGGATGATGGCGGAGTCGTCGGCGCCTTTGCGCGAGTTATAGCGGACGGAGCCTGAGGACGTTGTTGATGAGGCTCCGGGGCTGCTGCTGGAGCGCCGTGGTCTCCTTGCTCCACGACATGGGGCCGAAAAGCACCACACGGGGGGGGATCGATCCTAGGGCGAGGGGGGGCCGTCGGAGGAGGGACGGTATAGGTGGTAGCAGGGGGTCCGGGGGTGCAGGAGCAAAGGCAGTAGGAGGTGCCGGCGCAAAGCCAGCGGGGGGGGGGGGGGGGGGGGGGGGGCGCGGGGGGGGGGGGCGCGGGGGCGTAGACAACGGGGACGGGCGCAAGGGCAGGCAGGGGTGCAGCCGCGGTCGTGGAGCCCAGCGCAGCGAATGCGGGAGCAGGGAGGCACGGGGTACGTGTACGTGGCGGGGATGTTGCCGGGCGCTTGGACGAGTTGTCGACGGCAGTGTCGAACAGGGTGCGCTGATGATGGTGGCTGGAACGGGAACTGGAACATAATCGCTCGGCTGTGCTAACTTTTGGCGAACTTACAGATCTATGGGAATAAGTCCAACAGATCTAAAAAAAAAAAATGATGGCCGCATGCTTCCCCATATGGACGTCCCCTAGAGCACAGTCTAGTCAGATACCGACCCCGCGTGAACGAACAGCACTTACCGCGTATCTGTGTGAGGAGCTGCTGCCAGAGGTAATTCATCAATTAGCGGTAAACCACATCTCGTGTTTGACGCACCACGCGCTCAGATTCGCTCATCCGCGAGACCGCCAGCACAGCGGTGTGCCTCTCCTGGTCGGCAGCAGCGGATTCCAGATGTAAATGATGCATGCTTAATTCCAGGTTGATCTTAAATATCGGAATTTCAGTCAGCGCACTTGGAAAGTTGACATCAAGGGAGACACGTACACTGAAATGCAACATTGCCTCGTCCAGTAATCTTCCATACTCCTCGATTTGGCTTTTGTTACGATCTTGGCGAGCAAGTCGTTTCCAAACTTTCTCTCTTTTGAGCTCTTTAAAGAATTTTTTGATCTCTTTGACTAGCCTGCAAGTCAGGTCAATATCCAACATTGTAAGCGGATGGAGCAGGCACGTACTTTTTGATCTGAACAATGCTCTCCTTCACCTCCGCGGGTAGTGCGACATCAAAGTCCTTTGTTTGTCCCCAAATATCCTGCACAAGTTGTGCGGAGCGCTTTGCGATGTGCTCGCATCCCTTCTTATTCGACTTGGCTTTCTGAACGGTCGATACAATTTTCCATGAGCAATTTAAAGCAACTCGAGAAACGGGCTCGAAAGCTCACCTCGCTCAGCTCCAAGACCACTAGAACAGCGGATACAACAGACTTGAGAGGCGGAAAGGCGTCTGTAGACGCTTGGATTGCTTTGAGAGTGACTGTCGTCGCAGCAACGGCATCATCTGAGGTGATAATGGAGCGGGTGCGACGTAAAATTCTCGGAATCATGGCGAAGGGCAAGAGAGCCAGCGAACAGCAAAGGGGAGGCAGGAGGGAGGAGGAGGAAGAGGAGGAAGAGACGTGCTGTATTGTCCCACAAGGCACGAGGCTTCCGCACTCTCCCCGCACGAAAGCTGTTAAAATGGCAGTGCACGTCACGGTCTTCGAGATGCTCCGGGAGGACCGGTGAAAAATGAAAGAAAAATGCAAAAGTGTCACTTTTGCGACGGGTGGTACTTAGCCACGAATATTATATTTTAAGTCAATGAACTATGATTAAAGAGAATCAACGAGCAGCTGCTCGAGTTTTTGGGCCTGCTCCCGCGCCAGACGCAGTCGTGCTTTCACGAACATCAACATTTCAATTTTTTCAGCCTTCAAACTCGCTCGACGAATCTCGATTGCATTCCGTCCTCCGGAAAATACACGCTCAACCGCGACTGGAAAAGTTTGACCCAGATTTGATTTTACCTGGATCTCACGACCCTCCTGTCTAATTTATTAATACAGAATTTTTTAAGCGTGGGATTTTGTTGAGTTAAGGGCCATTTAGGCTCCGGAGACGACTCTAGATGCAACAACTGACACGGTATGCATAAAGAAATATCCAATACCTATCTTCATGGGCGACTTTTTTCTTCCCCGAGAAGGCCGAATTCCGCTCAGGTTCGAACCCGTTCGAACGCCGAACCGAACCTGAACGCAGGTTCAGGTTCGGGGTTCAGGGGGTGGCTGAACCGGACGCGGTGTTCGAGTTTGACCGGCGTAGTTGATTGCTCCAGTTAACGCGTGCTACTCTACTTCCAAGCTTCCGCTCACCCGTGCTGCGGCGCCTAAAGCGCTGCAATCTTGGCGACCCGGCGAGCCGTCGACGGCCGTTGTCGGCTCACCCGTTGCCGGGTCCAGCCGTCCTCTACCCGGCCGTCAGAAAACAGGTCCAGATGGGTTGTCGGCCGGGTCCCGTCCCGTCGCAACGGGTCGGAGCCCTAAAAAGTGATTTTACAACACAAACATCATCGAAACAACACCAGCGACGGAAATATGGAGAATGAATATATTCGAAGGACGAGATAGCATTCAAGTCGGCGGAATAAGCCACCACGGAGGCCGCGCGGATTCGCGTGGCCTTCGCACTTTCTCCGCAAGTCACGTCCTGGAAAGCTGTTAAAATGGCAGTGCACATTTTCGAGATGCTCCGAGAGAACCCAAATCAAAGCAGTGTTCGACTTAAGGGTTAAGCCTTAATAAGCCCTTAATGTTGAGCTTAACAAGGAGCCAGAATCAATATAAGCAATTTGCATATATAGTGCGGGGGTTCCTTCGCCCAACTGAAAAAGTAATTTTGGGGGGTTTTATATATTTCAATCTGGGAGCTTTATTTAAAGTAAAGATCGTAATATCGTGATGTCGTTTGAAGTCGAATTTAGAATACCAGGCGTTGGCATGATGAAACTCACTCAGCGTTTTAGAAGCGTGTTTGTTTCGACCTGGGTGGTCTACTATGGAGCCACTTTAGGATGGTGGTCACCCAAATATAGGTTAGAAACCGTCGTTCAACCTATAGCGGGCTGATCATAGGTTGTTTTCATTCAACCTATTCTAATAGGATGAATTTTGTCCTTTGAATTTCATCCTATCAGCGTATGAGATGTTGTAATGTACCCGTCCGGGGTATCTGTTAGAATTCAAGGAGTGACCAGGTCAACTCCGAGGTAGCCGAGATGCCGACGGGTTATGCGGCATCAAGACAGATTATGTATCCTCTCCTTTTACCTCCACCATTCTACCGAATCTACTTGTTTATAGCCACCATAACCTACAGTTTATGACAGGTTATGGCACCACGCTCTGTCTGCGCTCGTTCTGGATCAATTCACCTCCGAACTTGCCTTACGCCTCAATCCTTTATCCATTTCCGCCGAGTCTTCAAACGGCTGTTCAATATCTCACAAATCAAGAATACAAGAAATATAAATCCTGGCTTATTCCATCACGCTGTAACTGTACTCGACAAAACAGATCCAGAGCTCGACCGCCTGCCAACCGCTAGCCTAGCCCCTATCTTTATCCTCTCAAAAGCTGGTCAACAATGCATGCCCTCAGTCCTTAAAGATTGAGGCCTGACCTCAATTTGCCAAAGCCTCAATATAGACGGAAAATTGCTCCCAGTCTCACCCCTACCGTCGCTATCAGTACTGGTCCTCCTCGCACACCGGTCAAGGGGGGGACAAGATTACTCTGAATAACCGTGACCGCCTGCACTCGTAGCCACAGCACTGCCTAGTCGGGACCTATCTCACATGCCTTATCTATACCTAGCTGCCCTCTGCTCAAGTTGAAGCGTCAGGAGTCTAATTCTGGATCAGCACCCCGGACAACCAAACCGCGATGAACATACACGGCAGATGTTTCTCTTCCCCGAACGAGAGGGAATTTACGCCGGTCAAGGGGGGGAACATTACTGATTGGCCGTCGTCGGTGCTACCATTGTAGAACATGCCCAGAGCTTCAGCTGACTTTCCTGGATCTTCGACTCTGCTCCGTCTCGATGTTCTTGGCTAAAATAACAGTATCTCCCAAATCTAACAACATGGTTGTTTGCCGCAAAGCTCTCGATTGGTTTCAATTCCTAGGGCGCTCCAGCTGCCGTATAACTAGCTGGACTATCATTTCCAACGCTATCTGGTTTCTTTCAATGAATTCGGGCGGAGTACAGCCCACTAGTCTTGCACGGCCTCAAATTTTCAACGCAGAGAACTACTTTGAAATCTCCGACCGCTTGAATACTCATATTCAGCGCAAGAATCAATTCTTATCGAAGTCAACGGGATCAAGCGCTGCAGCATTTTGTCACCGTGACCCGGATACCGCCGATACTCCCAACTACCGCTCGATGGGGAGTGATATCGCTTGGCCGGCGACTGCACTCGCTGCTCAGGCATCCGCTTCTGTCAACCTTTTCCATGACCGCAAATTTGCCATTGAAACTTTGCCTTCAGCCCGCTTCAGCTTCGCGGTCACATGTTTATTACTCCTCGGCTGTGGGCGCCTCTGGATTGTCTTGAAAGCTCTCAAAATCTACAGTCTGCCATTTTGACATTTAACTTTTCCCGCCTTTTGTGATGGCCTTGACTGGTGAATTCCCATTGCCTGTTTCTCGCTCCGCCCAATCCTCTTCGGCTAAAGCTCAATGTCGAAACGCCTTCACGCTCACTCCGGGTTTTCGACTCTAACGGCGTTCTGAAACTTCATATTCGGGATTGAATTCTCAGGGGTCCTCAAACGGCAACATTTCTGAATCGACTTCGATCGTCACAGCCCTTCCAGATGGTCCATTTGACTTTCAAACTGCGGGCGTTCAGAACTTCGAAGCGAACAAACTTTCTACCTCTCCGCGCAAACTATCTCCTCCGTGCCAAATTATTAGCAAAACCCCTGCAAAACTCAAGTATTGATGTTGGAACGAACATAACGAACCCATAAACGGATACTCGAGTCGGCGCAGCTCGACCCTCGCTCGAATGACTTTGGAACATTGTCCAATTCAACGTAGTCTGGCTGATGGACCCGAGAAGCTTGACTCTGTGTGCAATTGGCCGAAGCCATGCTCTGTCGGAATATCCGGACCTCACTTTCACTTTCTCCGGCTTCAACCTTGATATTTGCGACAAATTCAGCTGTGTTGTCAACGCTAAGCTTTCCTTTGCAACAATACCTTTATTTCATTGACACTATTCATCATCGCAAACCACGATAAAGGGGGAGAAATACTTGGTCTCATCTTAGGCTTTGCGATAAACACACACCTTCACTCAGCGTTATATCGGGGTCAAGGAATATTCCCGACTGCAAAAGCTAAGTTTCTCTTCAAGACCCACTTAGTTGAATACTCAAAAAAATTGTTCCACGCAGAATGCAGGACTTGAACCTGCAATCAAGCAATGTCACTGAATTTTGAGATGAAATCAATGCCGAACTAACAAGTGAGTGTTATTTTCATACATATTCACTCAGATTCTTTCTAGCATAGTGGAATGAAACAAATATCCTTTACCCCCGTCGGGAAGCCATGAAAGGGGAAGGATTTGACTGGCCCTCAGCACGAACAATGTCTCAGTGCCAACGTTATCCACTTCCTTGGTCGCGAGCTCTTTTGGTACCGAACCCGGCCATCAGCATTATCAGAATAGCGGATATTTGCAGCGTTCATCATGACCACGAAGCTGAGTGTCCTTTCAAGTGATGAGTCCAGCGTGAACACTTAAAATCTGTTCCCCCGTCAATCTAGAATTGTCCGGCAAACGACCTGATTGAATTCCACAATCACCCCCAAACTTTCCATTTCGCACCAATAGCCTTCGAGCGTAGATGGGCTGCCAAGCCTCAATTCAGAACTTGAATTTTATTCGGCCGCTTAGGACTTACCGACTAACTGCTCAATCTAAATTCACTCCTCAGAATGAAGATTCTTCGACTCACTTGCTCTTGGAAATGATCATTCATCGGCATAAACCAAAGCTACGTGACCAACATTCTTTCAACATCGACAATTTTGCTACCATCATACTATTCAGATTTCATAACCCCTCTGGGACCTCGGGAATATATTGCACCGCATCGGTGGCACATCCTTTGTTCCCAGAATAATAGTGGCTTCCACATCGGTCTTGCGGCTCCGAGTCACGCAGAGCTAAGCTTTCGTTTCATCTTGCTCGTGATATCTTCGTCACTCAAGTTCGGCACTGTTGAGTAACTTCGGACTCAACTCAGTTTATTCGCTACCACCTGTTACACCTTCGAGTGCCATTGAGAAAATAACCGATGAGTACACTTATTATCTCGCCCTCTGAGGCATCGGCCATTGCCCGCAATTGCGCCTTCCACCATCTTGCCCGTTGAGGCATCTGCCATCGAGCATCATCCGCCTTTGTGCGTAATCTTATCTTTTAGCATCACGAAAATTTTGTTTAGATTGAACCCCAGTGAGAAGTCCGTATAAGTGGATCGAACTACGGCGAAGAAAATTGAACAAATTGAACGTGATCTAACAAAATTGAACGCGAGTGAAACAATTCACGAACTATCTTACTCTTTTCTGTTTTTCGTCTTGAACTTGTGCACAGCTGCCCTCGGACTCGGTGACGTCAGAACCCCAAGGAAACGGCGCCCCAGCGGCGGAGTTTGAATCACTCCTTGCTTCCTACCACCATCCCGCCCCGCCTGCACTGTTCCTTGCTGCCGCTGCCGACCCCGTCATCTCTCTCTCGCGATCGCCGTCGCTGTCGCTCTCACCCTTCTCTCGCCCTTGCTTCGATGAATTGATGATGTTCGCCACGCTGCTACCTCTATCGACCGACCCTACGCGCTATTCGCCCTTCGCCCCTATCATCAATGCATCGCTGGTCTCTTGCGCCACTCAATGTGAATTCACGGGCGTTGTCGCGATGCTCATCGGGGCAGCTGCTCCGTTTCTGCATATTCGCGTATGTGGATCCTTTCATCCTTCTCGCCTCGGCCCTCACTCGATGTATGTTCTCAGGGCTGTTGGAGGACTTTGTGGTTTCCCAAGCTAAGTGTCTCTTGTTGTTCCTTTCCTTGCTCGTCTCATTATGCCACCAAGATCATTTGGGATTCATTCAGCGCAACGTGAGTTGGTTCTCATTTGCTTCCCTTTCCGCGCTCACCTCGATGTTCAGCGCCATGAAATGCCCGTCAGTTGAAAGCCAGGTATATCATTACACCTCGCGGATTCATCATTATCTCGTACTCATGCGGCTCTTTTTCAGGCGTTGCAACCCATTCTCGTCATCGCGCCGGCTGACATTCGGAGATGGAGTACCGACGAACTCAACAGGGTGTACAAGTTCTCGCGTCGTCGGCGCAGGGGCGAAGTAGCGGGGTGGTGGACAGTAGCTACCGTAGCTAATATTGTGTAGTAGAACGTGAATGGATTTCAATTGAATTCCATTATTTTCAATGCAGTTCAACGAAGTTCAATCGGGTTCAATGTCATTCGACACGCTTCAACAACAATCGAATGAAATCGAAGTATTTCCAGCTTTTCGAATGAAATCGAAGAGCCTTCGATTTCCTTCAACGTAGTTCGACACACTTCAACAGACTTCTCACTGGGATTGAACAACAGCAGAATGGTTCAAATTTTTGCCTATTAGCTACGTTCACACCGAGCGTAACCTGCCGTTGAGCATAAACCCGCCATCGAGCGTAAACCCGCCGCCGAGCGTAACTTGCCACCGAGCACAATGCTGTTCAACATGATCGTAATCTGCCATCGAGCATAAATTCGACTTTGAGCGTACTTATTTGCCTTCAGCATACTACTGCTACAGTGCATCTAATTTGATGATGATACATATTAAATTTGGTCTTCTGGTCTTCTGGTCTTTTTCCACTTGTGTTCTTGTGTAAAAGCCTAAAAAGCCTAAAAAGTCGAAAAAGTGCGCAAGAAAATTGTGATCTTGCTGATGTTTCTACTCCTTCAATCTGTTCTTGAGGAAAATAGCGTCGGAAATCTCGGTCCAGGTAAATTTTCGGCGCAAATATCGTTTTTCCACTCTCAGGTCTCAGGCTGCAACTCACTTGGCTTCTTGAACTGAAGCTAAAGTTGCCCAACCAAGTGCCCAACACTCGAGGTCATTGCGAAATCTCACAGTCATTCAAACTCCGACACGCACGTGTATGTTGATATCGATCGCGTGATTGATCGTCATCGCGATCTCTAGATCTTCCTTCCCGCCACCATCTCCTCTTGTCTCCCTTCGCCCTGCAACCCCTTCAAATCTCTGGAGAACTCAAGTACACGTGCCTAGCGCAAACGGGCTCCAAGATCCCAATCTTCCAAGGGTCCACAAGAACTGCGGAGTCCACCTCAATCCCTAGGCTATCAAGTCTGCATTAAGTACTCGATGGACCGCCGGACTGCTTCGTTCTCGCTTGCTCTCACTGTGTCTACCCTCAAGCAAATGCATGCATGTCTCTTCTCTCTGGGTACCTAGCGCAAGGTTTAGAACGCAGGACTCTAGCCCAATGGCTAAGGGTGCTTTGTGAGAGGAAGAGCGGACTTGGCGGGCACGGCAACGGGGTGGAAAGAGCGGGAATGATTGCTTCGGTACGTCACTACCGCTACCAGTTATTAGATCTCTCATGGATTCCATGTACCGCTTCCCGGTCGTATTATCGACGCGGCGCACGCAACACTTCCTGTGCGCTTTGGCGCGGGCTGTCCCACGAGTCGGGTTAGTCCTGACGACGGCGTCAAGCGCGGGAAGGAGGTCGAGCCGCTGCATGGACGCACCGCGCGCAATTCTATAGCCTAGACGGTGATGTACCCCCATATCCAATATAATATTGCCACTATTTCCACTGCTGCAACGCATGTGTGGTATTTAAGAGCTAATAGATTTGCTTGAAGTAAACTATGCTAGGTTGGAAGTCATCTGCAAAAGCTGGGGAGGTGATAGGTCGTTTTTGACGGTTTTAGAGGGGTATCTAACCTATTCGTGCCAACCTATCGACAGCTGCTAATTATCCAGAGGTCGCTGAAAACCAACCTGATGCAAACTGAACTTCCTTATACATCTGGTAGAACCACTAGGTTGAACTTCATACAGCTCGCGCGCGCGCGATCGAGGGTGCGACAGCAGACCCTTCGTCGTACTTCAAGTTTTTCCTTCGTTTTTACACAAAGTTCCGTTCGACAGTAAGTATCTAATTATATATTATCCCGCGCCGTCCAGGCATCTTCCTACTCGCTGACCCTCCGTGGTCAGCGCTCAGCCTCGGTGCCGGTCTATTAATATAATATATAATATAACCTGGGGCAACTCGACTGTGTCGTGCTGCTGTGGGCGGAGACGAGTCTCTCGAAATAAATAAATTGGAGGTCTGACCTTGCGACAAGTCCGCGCAGCGCATGCGTAAAGAAAAAGGCATCATTGATATTCCAGCCATGGATATGCAGAGAAGTATTGTGGGTGTGGGTACAAGGGACAGCCAAAGGTAAGTTATTAAAACAGGGCGGAGGAGCGGTAGGTAGGAGGATCAGACTAGATCTGTCTTGTATGCAAGGCGGTGAGGTATAAAGGAAGAGGGCGCCAGCGGAATGCGCGGCGGGGTCGAGGAGGCAAAAAAATTGGGGCGGCTGCCCTACACATTTAAACGTGCGATGCGACGCAAACCTCGCAGCCGACGCGCGAGCCGTTGTTCCCAGTGGTTACAAACCGCTTGGCGACTCGAGTGAGAGGACGACGGCGCCTTTGCGCGAGGTACAGCGGACGGGGCGCATGAGGGGGAAACCGAGGACGTTGTTGATGAGGCTGGAGCGCCGTGGTCTCCGTGCTCCACGACATGGGGCCGAAAAGCACCTCGCGGGCGGGATTGGTCCTAGGGCGAGGGGGGTCCGTCGGAGGAGGGACCGGATAGGCGGTAGCAGGGGGTCCGGGGGTGCAGGAGCAAAGGCAGTAGGCGCATACGCATCGGGCGCGGGCGCAAAGCCAGCGGGGGGCGCGGCGGGCGCGGCGGCGTTGACAGCGCGGACGGGCGCAAGGGCAGGCGGGGTGCAGCCGCGGTCATGAAGGCCGGCGCAACGAATGCGGGAGCAGGGGGAGGCACGCTGAGGCACGGGGTACGTGTACGTAGCGGCGATGTTGACAACTAGCGCCGGGCGCTTGGACGAGTCGTCGACGGCAGCGTCAACCAGTGCGCTGTGGTTGGTGTTCACGACGTCGAGAATGGGCCGCCCTGAGCGCGCGCAGCGCCGTGCCGTCGGCCGCAGTGAGTAACGGAGCCGAGCCCGAGATGGCGCTCAGGGGGCTAAGCGCGGTGTTGAGCGCGCTCCCGAATCTGGGTGGTGCTCTTGTTCACGGCAGCCAAGCAAGAGAGGGGATGCCCATCACGCACCGGCGTTCGCGAGTGCTTGTTGATTGCAGAGATAATGGTGGGTGGAGGTGTCGAAGGGCTCGGCGGTGGCTGCACGTACATGAGGAAGCTCGGCCTGCTCCGCCGCGAGGGCCACGAAGCGGGCTTCGAAGCCTGGAGGACGTGTAAATAGATGTGAGTGGTGGTAGGACGAGGTGCGCGCACTGGGCCTCGTGGGGACGTAGGGTCATGGGCTCTTCGACGGGAATTACGGCGGCCGCGCCAATGATTTCGGAGAGAGCGGTTGCTGCTGCATTGGCGATGGGAGCCAAAGGAGGGGTTGGGTTGAGGGTGAAGGAGGTGAAGGTTGGGAATGCCGTCGCAGCGGAGCTCGGCAACAATAGATGATGGTGGAAAAAGGCAAGTCCGAGTCAAAATTAGAAGGAAGGAAGATGTAATAATAATAATATAATCCATTATTCTCACTGCAGGCCAACCTTGGCCTATGTCGGAGTCTAACGATTACATCAATCCGCTAATTTGTTATCGTACACCTAGGGTGAAAATTCCCTAGCACAACTGGTGTTGACGGGGTTTGAACCAGCGAAGGTCCCCGTGATCTCCGGTTTACCCAGAAACCGGAAGGAAGATGTATACCGAACTGTATTAGGGTTAAATTTACTACCCAAAATTTGTTATACATGTACAGTCGGAGACTCGGACCTACAACCTTCAGACAGATCTAAAAAAAAGAAAGTGATGGCCGCATGCTTCCCCATATGGACGTCCCCTAGATCATAGTCTAGTCAGATACCGACCCCACATGAACGAACAGCACTTTACCGCGTATCTGTGTGAGAAGCTGCTGCCAGAGGTAATTCATCAATTAACTGTAAGCACATCTCGTGTTTGACGCACCACGCGCTCAGATTCGCTCATCCGCGAGACCGCCAGCACAGCGGCGTGCCTCTCCTGGTCGGCAGCAGCGAACTCCAGATGTAAACGATGCAAGCTTAATTCCAGGTTGATCTTAATATCGGAATTTCAGTGCACATGGAAAGTTGACATCAAAGGAGACACGTACACTGAAATGCAACATTGCCTCGTCCAATAATCTTCCATACTCCTCGATTTGGCTTTTGTTACGATCTTGGCGAGCAAGTCGTTTCCAAACTTTCTCCTTTTTGAGCTCTTTGAAGAATTTTTTGATCTCTTTGACTAGCCTGCAAGTCAGGTCAATATCCAACATTGTAAGCAGACGGGGCAGGCACATACTTTTTGATCTGAACAATGCTCTCCTTCACCTCCGCGGGTAGTGCAACATTGAAGTCCTTTGTTTGTCCCCAAATATCCTGCACAAGTTGCGCAGAGCGCTTTGCGATGTGCTCGCATCCCTTCCTATTCGACTTGGCTTTCTGAACGGTTGATTGTCCATGAGCAAGCAACTTGAGAAATGTACTGGAGTTGAAAGCTCACTTCGCTCAGCTCCAAGACCACTAGAACAGCGGATACAGCGGATTTGAGAGGCGGAAAGGCATCTGTAGACGCTTGGATTGCTTTGAGAGTGACTGTCGTCGCAGCAACGGCATCATCTGAGGTGAAAATGGAGCGGGTGCGACGTAAAATTCTCGGAATCATGACGAAGGGCAAGAGAGCCAGCGAACAGCAAAGGGGAGGCAAGAGGGAGGAGGAGGAAGAGGAGGAAGAGACGTGCTGTATTGTCCCACGAGGCACGAGGCTTCCGCACTCTCCCCGCACGAAAGCTGTAAAATGGCAGTGCACGAGAGAAAAATGAAACAAAAATGGAAGAGTGATTTTACAACAAAACACAAACATGATCGAAACACAATCGAAACAACACCAGCGGCGAGAATATAGAATGAATGAAGGACGAGTCAGCATTCAAGTCGGTGGAATCAGTCACCACGGAGGTTGCGCGGATTCGTATGACCTTCGCACTTTCTCCGCCAGTCACATCCTGGAAAGCTGTTAAAATGCAGATTATGCAGTGCTCCCAAGAAATTTCCATATATAGTGCGGGGGTTCCCTCGCCCCGCTGAAAAAGTAATTTTGGGGGGTTTTGTATATTCAATCTGAGAGCTTTATGTAAAGTAAACTTGAAGATCGTAATATTGTGATGTCGTTTGAAGTCGAATTTAGAATACCAGGTGTTGGCATGATGAAACTCACTCAGCGTTTTAGAAACACGTTGGTTTCGACCTGGGTGGTCTGCTGAAATACTTGGAAGAATTATTGCGGAATTCAAACATTACCGAGAAGGCCGAATAAGCCCCAAAATCATTCAAATGTCGAGATGAGGGATGTTTTTTATCAGTGCCAAATGCCTTGACCTCGAAAAATCGGGATTCAAATTTGCTGACAGGTTGAAGAAAATCCTTAACAGCAGAAATGCTTCAGTTCAAGTGCCATGTCATGTAACTCGTCACAACTCTGAAAAAAAAGTACCCAAGTTTGCTTTCGGTTCTCAACTACTGAGTCCAATTCCCGGCAATGATTTGCAAACTGCTCCGCTCGAGGAAGTTTTTCTCGTCCGGGATGAGGGTCTGCAGTGAAGCCAGTAAAACCAGAGGGATCTACCGGCGGGATCAACCGCCTTAATCACTTCCTCGCTTGTCCAGAGTTCCAATAAATCTTCAATCCTCTCCACCTCCACTTCTACTATCCCGTCGTGCGGCATCACGGTGAGTCCTTTCACCGCAAGAAGGGCATTGCTCTCGGGGGAGACGTGGAACTGCGATGAGACGAAGTGGTTGCAATTAACACAAACATTGAATTTGCAAGTGGAGGTGAGTTGGCCAAGAGTCCGCGCCACCTTCGTCACTTCGTCAGACCGGCTAATTTTGAGAAAGTTCGTCACCCACCGTAAATTTAACAAAAATGTGGTATTCTTCGTCACTTGAAGTCCCGGCTATGAATCTTCGTCAGTTGAGTTCCTCGCTGTGCGAGCATTGCCGGTTCAGGTTTGGGTTTGGGTTAGTGGTTTGGGTTAGATGTTAGGGTGGTTAGGGTGGTTAGGGTTTTGGTTAGAGGTTCGGGTTTGAGGTTTTGGTTAGGGTTTTGGTTAGCGGTTAGGGTTTTGGTTAGTGTCAGGGCCAGGGAATATTGTAAATGGGTTGGTGAAGGGAATTCTTGGAGTTTGATAACAATAAATGGCGAGTGACGAAGAATACCACATTTTTGTTGAATTTACGGTAGGTGACGAACTTTCTCAAGATTAGCCGGTCTGACGAAGTGACGAAGGTGGTATTGACTCGTTGGCCAACCTGCGTGTACTTAATCGCCCCTGATTTGACGGCGGGGAGAGCTTCGATCAGGGGGCGGTGGATTTGGGCCCTGCGTGATATCAGTGTTCACGTTGTGTAAATGTGAATGCAAATTCTCAGCGACGTGGGGGGCAGATATGTGACCTACCAGTGTTTATCGAACTCTTCAAATGAAATGTGTGGGAGGCGCTTGAATGTCATGATGATACGGATGGTCATTATGAGTACGATGGATTTGTTGGTCGAGCGGAAACCAAGGTGAGTGGGACTCTGCTTGATTCCACAGATCAGTCTTCCTCCTTATATTCTTTTTGGTGCAGGTGCACGTGTTGATTCCTAAGGACTGAGCAATCCCCAATCCCGGGAATCGGAGAATTATGTGTTCCCTTCTCGCAGTGACAAAGGACGGATAATTCTCGCCGCCTTTAAGTAGTGCATAACAGCGGAGTTCCGATAATTTGAAGCAGTGCCCAATGTAGCGAATGAGCCATTCTTGCAGTGACAAACTTGACTTTAGCAATTCCCGCACGGCGCCGGATAACGCTCGCTGACTTTAGCAGTACATAATTCGAAGCAGCTGCCAAAGTAACGAGTGAGCGATCCTGCAATGCGGTATTGAAAGAGCCCCTATGCCGGTGGAGTAGCGTCAAGGACAATTCGAGCCACTGCCAGTCACTACGGTGTCGCCTAGTCTCTCCAGACAGACGCTCTATAAGATTTGCGCTCGTACCTCGCGTTATAGAGTCTGTTAGTTACCGCGCCTGATCAGCGGCTGCCAATGTTATTATATAATGATGTGATATCTCCGGGATGCTCGGCCAAACAACTCATTAGCGTCCACGCGTCTCCACCACATTCGACGTGTATCCCTGCCGTCTGACGCGACGAAATGGCGCAGCACCCATATGGAATGGGTCTGGTACCTCCCGAGACATTTTATGCCACGCCAAGACGGCCCCCACCGCGGCAATCCACTTCTATGAGCGCCGATACCCCTCATGACAAAAACTCCCCCATACCAGGCCCGGCTTACACTCCGGTGAGATGAGGTAAGTTATTTGAACTCCAAGCTTCACAAATTTCCGGCCTCGCGACGGAGCCATGGGCGAGTTTGGCGCGAGTACACCAAAGCGTGTCGAGAGAGTTGACAGTTGGCGCGTTTGATGGGACACGTGTCTTCCGGAAGTTCCCAAAAAGGAGTTGCTTACATCATAAGGGTGGCAGCCTACTATGACAGCGCGGTAACCACAGGACTAGGTGTCGCCAGCGTCTTCTCATTCAATTTACTTGACATCGAACGTTGATTCAACCTATACTTATACGAAAGACTCCCAGGGAACTCACTCAATGCGAAATAACCGCACCGACTCACCTTTTGACCTCGAATATCCTCTGGCGTGAACAAGTGAACCGTGGGACAAAGCGTTTGTGTGGTATTATTCCGTCCAGAAGCTGTATTTGACGGTGCTTGCCAACAGCGTCTCCGACTGCTCTTACCACTCGAAAATATTCCTGTTTGCCGACAGAGCGACCTGTGCAGCTCGGCGCAGGTGTGCATTCTCTCGAGGGAATCCAAGTTTACGTATCTATCTGAGGCCACTACAGTACTATTTGGACGCGTGGCGCCACCCGGGCAATCGAAGTTTATCAGCTCTCCTCCGACTCGTCCTTCCACTCATGTCTGTCGATATTCTCATACTTGGAGCTGGCTGGACGTCTACCTTCTTGATTCCGCTTTGCCAGGAATCCAAGATAACCTGCGCAGCGTCCACCCGATCTGGCGTGGGCTCGACCATCCAGTTTGAATTCCAGCCAAATTCAGACGATCCTGAGCCCTACAAAGTCCTCCCGGACGCGACGACGGTGCTCATCACCTTCCCGATTACTGTCTCAGGCGCCTCTGAGCGCCTTGTGAGGCTTTACATGTCTACGCGCCGCGACAGTGCCGGCGATCCACCTGCGTTCATTCAACTGGGCACGACGAGCATCTGGGATGTGCGTGTCGAGACCGATCCTGCTCCATCACTATTGATGCTCAAACGACGCCAGAAAGCGCCAGAAACAATGGCTGCGCTAGGGAGCACAATCTACGACCGTCGGTCGCCGTTTAATGTGACTGGTCGCGCAAACGCCGAGGTCGAGCTCTTGGCTCTGTCACCCTCGCTAGCGCCTACAACCGTCCTGAATCTCGCTGGTCTATGGGGCGGCCAGCGTGTTGTACGTAACTGGCTCTCGCGAGTAGCGCCATCCAAGGATGCGCTGGCAGGCAAGGTGCGGTAGATCTACATCTGCGCCGAATTGCGTCACTCATCGAGCGCTCTCATTGCCAGGGAAGTCTGCACCTGATCCATGGATTCGATCTCGCGCGCGCGATCCTCGCAATACACACCAATTTCGCCAAGGCCGCTGGGCAGCGCTGGATCCTCACCGACGGGCGCGTCTATGACTGGTGGGATCTCGCCTCTGCGTGGGACGAGGAGGCGGCGGCGTGGGTGCGCGAGTTGATGCGCGAAGGAAACATTCGAGTCCTTCCACGAAATACCGAATTTCTTGGGAGGATTCTCGATTCAAGAGATTTCTGGGATGATTTTGGCTTGGCTCCCGTCAGGGCGAGGCTCGAGACCGGCGACTGAAGAAGTACTCAGTAAATTGGAATGAAAACCTTCGTGTTTGTACTTGTACAGTGAAGAGAAGAAATACAATCGAGTTTAGGACTACGGGCGTACCTGGTGCATGAACACCTACCTATGAACACTATCTACTCCATGTTCGGCATTACAACCCCGCATAAATCCATCGTGTGTCAATTGTTTACCAGTGCAGGCGATGTGTAGGGCACTGGTATCCTCCAGGGTTTTTAAATAGGTAAAGCTGGTGGTAATCCTCCGCATCCCACCAAGGCCCGGCGCTGTGGATCTCGGTGGCGATTTTCGTGCCCTAGAATGGCACCAATTAGAGGCAGAACACGAATTCGCTGGGACACACACCTTTGGCGTGAAATGCTTCGCCTGTACTTCTTCCGTCACACGGCGCGCGATGGTCTCCTGCTCGGGCGTCGTCGTAAAGATGGCTGACCGGTATTCTGGGCGAAGTAAGTACGCAGGCAATTTCAACGCTAAAGTTCACCACTCACGAGTCCCCACATCTCCACCCTGCCGATTCACCGTCGTCGGGTCATGCGTGCGGTAGAAGAATTCGACCAGCTCAGCGTACCCAACCACACTGGGGTCAAACTCAATCCGCACGGCCTCTGCATGGTCCGTCGTCCCGCTGCAAACACTCTTGTAGTCGGGATTCGTGATCGACGCCTTTCCGCCGGTGTAGCCCACAGCGGTAGAGATGATGCCCTTGCCGGGCTCGGGTTTAATGGGAAAGTGCTTGAGGAATATGTGCTCAGTTCCCCAGAAGCATCCTAGTCATAATGGGCCGTTCAATGCCAGGGGGACTCCATTTACGAGTAGGACCCACCAGAGGCGAATATGGCGATTTGGTTCAAGCCTGAAGCTGCTGGTTAGGGTAGGAGCGCAGATTGTTCAAGAACATACTCGGTGCCATGTCTCTGAACGATACGGGAGGACCAAAGGAGGAGATTGGGCGGCGAGCAGTTAATAGAGCTCGGAGACGACTAATAAGCATGGATGGCGCGGTCACGCGATCGCTCTAAAGTTTAACTCCATGTCAGTGGCATGATGTATACCAGATCCATTGTCACTGTCAGAGGTGGGAAGGAAGGGAATCCAGCAGAAATCCCATAGAGTCGGTGGAATTTTTTGTGCTCAAGGGTCGGCAGCGGTGATCAAACTTGGGTCATAACAAATTCCTCATTCTACGATTGCGATTTAGATTTTTTCCGTACTACATTCGCGACTTGTAAGCGGCATTGCAGCGCCTGAGAACCGTGACGCGCACTTGTCTAAAAACCCCGAGCGCTTCCCGCGTGGTCGGGCTTATTTCAAAGCGATAGGCGTGGAGCGACAGCGTTTGAATCCCCACGAGCGAAGGGGCTAATTAAGGAGTCGTAGATTATCGGCCATGGTAAGCCCAGTATGCAGGCCAAACCGTCCTTACTTGGTTCGCCGAATCCACGATGTTCTCGGCTTTGTGGCGAGTCCCAACCTCTAATTGATACTCATGGTTGGGGGACCAGAGACTTTGTCCCCCCTCGTGCAGCTCAACCGACGTCTCAGCTCCCAAGTCTCAACTCGGAAATATTCGTTTGCAGACTCACCGCCAAGTGCTCGAAAAGGAAATTTAAGAGTTCCTGGAAAGGTACGTACCTCACTGACTTCCTCCACGGTGGTACACGAGGTATTGTCCTTCCGTGCAACTTGTTAGAGTCGCCTCCTGACCTATCATGTGGCGAGACAAACGAAAGGCGATCAGAGATATGTCTTCGAACTGAAGGGTCAGGAACGTGTTGGAGAAGAAGTCGACCAACCCACCTGGGATCTTCAATACCGGTGAGCTAGATAGGTGAGTGAATGAACTAAAAGGGAAGGGGCATGCCACGACTGCTGGACACAAATATGATTACAATGGCAAAAGATTATTAACCGTGGATTTGGATAGATCTCAGCCTCCGAAGCGTACCATATACAGTAAGCGAGGGATACAGTGATGACATTACATTCATTCTACCATTTATTATGTTTTCACCGCTTCTCCTTGACGAAAAAGTGCAGCGTCAAAAACGACGCCGCCGTCAGCGCAGTGAAGAAGACCCCCAGTAGCACCGTGTTTGGCCACCAGAATGACTGCATGGGAGGTGTCAGAGGTGTCCGCAGCGGAGGAATGGGGGGAGTTAATAATACGAATACGAATACACACCTGCGCATGCAGACCGAACGTGGACAGAATCACAGCGGCCGGCACATCAAGTTCGACGCCATACTTTTGAATAGAATAGCGTGCATCAGGATGTGGCGTCGCGTCAAGAAGCAAGAACAGACCTTCGTCTCCGTCAGATGCAGATACCGCAGCTCATTCACCGCCAGAGCCTCGAACGCAGCGTGGAAGAACGATATCGTATGCAGCCACCGAAAGGCGGCGGGCACGCTCTCCCGGTTGATGAGCAGGCCCGTGAACATCAGACTGTGAAGGATATCGTATATCAGGAGCGAGCCAAAGTGGGGCAACGGAACAGAATGGGTGGAAGGAAGAAGTGGACTCACTTGAATAGCATGACGAGCGTCCCGGCGAGGCCAGCGACGCTCGTGCTAGCGATGGCGATCGAGAGGAAGAGGACCACGACGGCGGTGGTGAGGTTGAACAGCACGAGGATGAGCATGAACTTCCAGAAGGATGCAACGGTCGGGACGAGCCCGACAAGGCCGTATACGATCCCGCCAAACATAATCGGCGGGACGACTCGCAAAGGAAGGATGTCGAATAGGACCTGATTGGAATTCAGAAATGGGGTGGGGCCCGGACACAAAAGTGGGCTTGCCTTGGATGAGAAGTACGTGAACGTCGAGTAGTATCCGTTTGCCCTGTTTCGACTGAGCATACATGAAGGATGATCAATGGGTGGAACCCTGACCTTTCGCGAATGAATAGTATACGCTCATTGGCGAACAGACCCAGGCTCGACAGGCACGAGAATCCAAAGAGGGCTAGTGTGAAGAAGAACAGCCCTGCGTAAAGCGTCGTAAGTCTAGTGTCGAAAGAAAGTGGGAAATGACCAACCTAGTCGATTCTGGAAACCAGAAATATCGTTTCTACAGTAAATGAAATCAGAGGCTTGACATTAGAAGAAGGAAGGATCTCATACGTGACGTTGTGGAAAAACAATCCGCAGATCACTAGACGGCCAACAATCAGAGCATGTCTCTACAACGAAAGAACGGAGGAAGCGCTCACAAGCCAACGCGATAGACGACAAATAATGCGCCATCAGTAACGCCGGGTCACGGTACAAATTCTTGAACGCCCGTCCACTCAAAATCCTAAACTGCGTCCCATAGCTCGCGCGCTTCCGCCCCCGCAACAACGACGTCTCCACCGCCACATCCGGCAGCTCGCCATTCGCATTCGCATTGGCCGCCACCCCTGCTGTCGCATTCACACTTGCCCGCCTCAGCGCCTCCCCTTCCTCCCTAATCCCCCTCGCCACTGAGCTCGCCGCGTACGCCTCCACCAGCGCCGCAAGCTTCGGCGTGATCGGCGCGTTGCCGTTTTTCTTATTAGACGACGAGAGCGAGACGGCCTCGAGGAACTGGGACGTCTTGCGCTTGATGTAGTGGGAGGAGGAGGAGGAGGGTACGCGCGTGTCGCCCGCGTCGTTGTCTGGGCTGGTGGAGCCGCGGGAGCGCGTGGAGAGCGGGACGGCGGGCGTTTGGTGCCGTGCGAGGCCGCGCTCCTCGTCGCCGAGGTTGGTGACGTCCTCCGAGGGCGAGGCGGGCTCAAGCGTGGGGGTGTCCTCGGTGTTGAGCCGCTCGTCGAGGCTTGCGTGCATCGTCATGTCGACTGGAGATAGATACGGTGATAATCAGCACACACCCAACGGGATCGAGGGGTGGGAAGGAAGACGTACTGAGGAAATCGGCGATATTGAATCCCGGCGGGCACGGCTGGCCAATGTCAGCAAAGTACGCCTGGCATTTCGAGAACTCGCCCGAGTAGACGAGTTTGCCGGAGGCGAGAAGGATCAGCTGGTCGAAGAGTGCGACGATGTTGCTACGCGGTTGGTGGATGGTGAAGATGACGGTGCGGTTGTAGTCGCGGGCGAGGGAAACGAGACACTCGACGACGTTGAAGGCGTTGTAGGCGTCGAGACCTGCGGGGACGTTAGAACGACTGTATACTGCAATTTTGAGAATACGTACCGCTGGTGGGCTCGTCCAGGAACAGGATGGAGGGACTGGTGACGAGCTCGCAGGCAATGGACACCCGGCGCTTCTCCCCTCCGGATATCGAGCGTTGACCTAGAGGCATGGCGTAAGCCTTCGTTCAGAGGGAGGCATGTAGACATACCACTAGCACCAATCCGCGAATCCTTTATCCCTAATATCCCAAGCTCGTTCATCGTCTCGAGCGTCCTGAACCTCTTCGCCTCCAAACTCATCTCCCGAGGCAGCCGCAACAGCGCACTATACAAAACGGTCTCATACACCGTCAACGTGCTCATCAGCGTATCCTCCTGGTCCACAAACCCAGTCACGGCCTTGAACTCCTCCTTTTTCACCTCCCGCCCATTAACGTACGTCGTCCCCCCGACGTGCCCGCGCTTCGACTTGCGCGCCAGGATATCGAGGAACGTCGACTTGCCCGCCCCCGACGCGCCCATGATGGCGCACACCTGCCCTGGCTTGATCGTGCCGGAGATGTTATCCAGCAGCACGCGCGAGCCGAGCGTGTAGGAGAGATCGGAAAAGTGCAGTGTCGCGGGGACGTGGTCGTTCATGAGGCGCGCCTGCTCGTCGTCGGGGAGGCGGATCTGCCCGAATTCACCGCCGCTCGCGCGGCCGGCGTACCAGAGTACTGTAGGAGATTTGAGTATGCAGATTGTAATCAGGGGGGCCGAAGCGTACTTGCGGACGTGATGAGGACGAGGAGACCGGCGCCAGCGGCGCTCAGAGCCACCCACTTGGAGGTGTCGGGTTTTGGCGGTCGCTTGAGTCAGGTGAAGTGAGTGGGTGAAAATTTTCCATCACGCGAAGAACCCACGACATAGCCCGGGATTTGCGAAAAGTGCAGACACTCCCCGCCCAAGCAGTCCAGGGTGATATATGGGTCCGCGAAAATATCGCTGATGAGGTCGTTCATTGCGGGTTCCTCAAACTTGCACCCAGAGCCCGACTTGCAGCTAAACGCAGCTGGCCCCCGAATCTCCTCCCGCAGAAAGTCATCGATGTCTGGACGTAATGAGTGCCATTCAGATGTAATCAAGACCACAACTCACTGACGCTCCCGTCCTCGCCGCAAATGAAGCGGCCGGGAATGCAGCTGCACTTCATGTGCTCGCACGCGTACGTCGTCGTGTTTGTGTCGTATCCGATGGTGGAGGAGGAGGAGCATGTGTCGAGCGCGCAATAGAATGATTCGACCTCCTCGACCCAGAACTGGAAGGAGCACGTCTCGGTAGGCGTGTCGCAGCTGAAGGTAACTTGGACGGGGCGGTGTGCGCCTACTTGGTCGATGATTTTGCGATCTGGCACGTTCCTTGGTACACAATCATAGAAAAATGTGAGGGCAACGCACTGGTAACATTGCACATTTGGTGGTTGTTAAAGACCGTTTCGCCGCCGGTGTAGCACCTCATGTCTTCGGGATTCACCTCGTCGTCGTCGCCGATGGGGCTTCCTGCAAGGGGGAAGCCGGCACAGGCCTGATTCGTCTGGCAGACTGGGACAATATTGTCGATATTCATTCATTAGTCCCATAAATTCACATACCATTACAGTTGATTCCTCCCCATCCCTCCTTGCAGTCGCACGAGTTTCCCTCGCGAAGTCGCCTCTGGTCACCGTCCGCAAGAGAATCACATTCTAAACTCGCAGTCAGTACGACGCAGACCTATGGCAACAAACCATACGCGGCACTAGACAATCAATGCCACCCCATCCCGCTGGACACTTGCATTGGCCGTCGTAGTCGTTGCACTCTCCGTACTGGCCACACGCGAACGCAGGAAGTTTGCAATTGAAGCAAGGTGGACATTTCTCTGCCACATCTATAAGTTCCAAGTTTTCTGTGCATGAATTGACACACCCGGCGCCGCGTTTCCTGAAGGACCCTAAGGAATTAGGTCAAGAAATATTGAGACAAGGTAATGACGCAAGCTATCGACCCACAGTAAGCTGGTAGCTTGATATCGGTACTGGCCTGTTCAAGGACGAGTTTGAAGGTCTTCTAGAGGCTATTACCTGCGTAGAAAGCAGGAGGACCAGTAGGGAAGGTCGCAGAAACCGAAGCGCCATGAGCGCAGGAGGCGAGTATGTACTAAAACCAGACATGGTGATATAGTATTCCCACGTCTCGGCCCGCCATCTTCAGGGCTGTCTCTCGCCACGTCTCCTGCTGCGCTCCCGCTTTGCTCCCGCTGCGGTTGGCCTGCGGGACCCGGAGAATCTGTTCGCGCAGCTGGTCAGTGACGTAGATTTTGAGATTCATCGCATTTATACTTTGAATCGCGCCTCATAAATTTCATTCTGGCAACATCCTGATATTTGAGCTTAGGCCTCGAGATTTTGCGGAAAATCGCTACCACGACCAGACTCCATTGACCGCGGGATCTGTTGGCAAACTCTTCGGCCTTCTCCCTAGAGGCTAGGATAACCGACTCTAGTTCACCGTTCAATAACGGATTGCGGGTATTGTCCAGTTCGGATGAGTCGGATCTCAGGCTCCGCTGTTGCGAGCTTTCCAACCAATTTCCTGATTTTCGATATTTATACCCCGATTTCCGGCAATTACTAAGTCCTGAATACACAACCACGTCGCCCAACTTTAACGGACACGTACGCTGGAACGAAAACCAATATAAAGAGCTTGGCTAATCTTTGAATTCTGAACTCCCATTCAGCCCTCATCACATTGATCATCATGCCTATCCGCATCCACTGCCGGGATCATTCTGTTCTCCGGCCGGGAGAAAGGGCCGGGATAACTTAACTAAGCTCCGGCCAAAATTCTCCTAACAAAGGAGAATTTTACGGGATTTTCTTTGTTTCTCCCGTCAGGAGGACAAAGATTTTTCCAGCCTGGAGAAAGTCACATTATTCTCCAGGTGGGAGAATCAGATATTCTCCCGACTGGAGAATTTTCGGATGCCCGGTCCGGTCACCTTTGGCGGGCGTTGGGAGAATATTAGATTCTCCCGGTGGGAGAATTTCTCTTTCTCCCATTTGGAGAATGTCACACTATTCTCCAAACGGGAGAAACTAGACTTTTCCTTTGTGGTAAAACTAACATTCTCCCACCCAATTCTCCACTTCTTGGAGAATTTTGGCCGGAGCTTAGTTAAGTAATCCCAAGCCGTTCTCCCGGCGGGAGAACAAATTGATCCCCGCAGTGATCATCGCAACACTCAACCGCCTCCCGCACATCTCATTCGAACAATTCGATAAACACTGGTAGGTCACCCTTCACTCGCCAGACTCTTCAACGGCGCGCTTTCGCTCTCCGTTTGCCCCGAATTTGCATTCTTATATTTATAATCACAACTCCGACGCTGATATCACAGGGCGGAAATCCACGGCCCCCTCGTCGCAGCTCTTCCCGCCGTCAAATCCGGGGTGGTGAAGTACAAGCAGGTCCGTCATGTCGACTTCACTCGTAAATGAACCCTCCTGCTAATTTCAACTGTTTGTAGTTCCACATTTCCCCTGAAACCAATGCCCTCCTTGCGGCGAAGGGACTCGCTGTGATCCCGCACGATGGCTTGGTGGAATGGGAGGCAGATAAACTGGAAGATATATTGGAGCTTTGGTCGAGCGAGGAAGTGGCGAAGGTGATTGCTCCCATTGCTTTTTCTGAAATTTGCTGGATCTAACGGAACTGCGAATTGCGACAGACACTCCTTCCTGACGAGAAGAATTTCTTCGAGCGGAGCAGTGTCCAGGTCATTGCTGGGGATTGGACTCGGTGATTCAGATTTTCAGCGTTGGCGGGTCCAGGTTTTCTTTTGAAGCGAGAGTCTGAATCTCGGTATGTCTTGACGAAAACTCAAGCGGTTTTTGCTATTGCGGGGTGAGAAATTGGATGAAGCAGAAGAACCTGAGCGGAAACATCGTGGTGCGACTACCATTTGAACTGGATTAATATGAACGGAGTAGGCGATTCTTCGGGTACTGCGGCAGGTATTCAAGAAACGACGCCCATTCGCGACGCTCGCACGCAACGAGCCCAGCCCAAGGAATCTGCGATGATGAAAGTTGTGATAGATGTATAAAAGGAACATGAAGTAACACAAGATCAAGAACTGCCATCTTCCAAGTTGTCTGTGATGTGCGCCAAAATTTTCCGATGACGGAGAGTAGACATCCCGGGGTGGAATATCGTACTTGGATGCAAGGTCGAGTTCATTGGCGAGTGCTTGTACGAGGTGCGGACTAATGTCAACCTGCATCGGTCGCTTGACTTACGCGTGGACCTTCGAGAGGCGGGCACACGAAGTGCGAGCAACCGTCCGTGCCTGAACAAATTTGAAATGTCGGAAAGACCTCCTCTGAATTTCACGATGCGGAGGTTGCGGCATAGAATCGTGTCGCAGTTTGTGGAAGTTGGGCTAATCGCAGCCCAGAAGGTTTCATCGAGCGTTTGAGGCGGTGCCCCAAACCCCACTTGACTGCGGAAGCGGAATGAATCGTAGCAGAGAAACAATTCGACAAGTGTTGGGACGGCGAAGGCACTCGATGACAGTTCGGGGCAACACCTGGGATACCTTCTGTGTTGAAGATTGTGGACGCAAGTGAACAGTGGTAGGCAAAGCTTCCGACGCTCACCTCGTCGTATTCGAGGGATCTTGAGAAAGCAGCAGCGGTGGTTCTCTTGCTCATAAGTGGTGGCCATGAATATTTCCGCTACGACATCGCCAGGGAGTCGTCAGCGTCGATGAACCCGTTCAATTTCTCGCTCTTTTGTGCCAGTCCGCCTCAATGTCTGGAGATTGTCTGGAGACGCCGAATTCCAACGCTGGGGTTGCTCAGATGCACCGCATGGGTGTGGAGGAGAGGTGTATCCAGGACTATATCGGCATTTAGATAAATTTCGGGTGCCGCGGCTGACAACTCGAGCAGGGTCCGAAGATGAAGGTCAAAGACCAAGCCGCGGCGCCGTGTAGTCAAGTGAACAAAAACGATGGCGCATCACTGATTGGATTCTCGGCCTTCTCGGCGATGTTCGATTTTGTTTCCTAACGGAGGCTTCAAAGCTTGAATGAAGAACCGAGTTTCGGCGCTTCAGGCCTACCAGTCGCATTCGATGAACATTGACCTTCGAGCTGATACTCAGATACCTGTCTTTAGCCAAATTGAGTGTGAACACTTCTTCAACAACTTGAAGAAGATTGTCCGAAATCAGCGTCGCGGAATCTTTGCATCATTCAAGGGCCCATTGACAGCTGTTGCAACTTCCAGTTCGGAGATGTGGGTGTCTTTTCTCGGGTAGGGAGGAAGTGGGCCAGGGTCGGCGCCAATGTTATTGTCAGGGGGTCGAAAGAAAAAGCTATCGCAGGAAGAACTTCTGTGCCAAAGAGTTGTGAACAGTTCAGTGGAGTGCCCCAGACGTGTGACGCCTCGCTTTCGGCTCCGCTTGCCAGCCGCCATGACGGAGATCTACGCGATCCCAACGGCGTTATACCCACTACAACCCGACATCAAGCTTAAGTAGGTTTGGGAGAACTCGGCACAACCGCCGTAACCTCGTTAGGAGTATGAGTGCTCTGAATATGCTCTACCCAATACATTCACAACTGCGACGGGAGTGGGTGATGGGAAGGCGAGAGAAAATTAGAAACCTCCAGCGGTACGCGAGGCACTTATAATTAGGCGAGGGCGGCTTTCCGTAACTCCATCATATCGTAATCGGCTTTAAGCTGCTCTCAACACCGGCTTCTCTTTCAAGGTACTACTCAGTTACTCAGTCCACTCCGCCACAACCGTACATATACCTCCAGTCAACACAGTTTTATAAACGATGCAGTGCACATAAACTAACCCTCCGTACTACGGCCACTTGAATGTGCGTGAAATCACTGGCCATCCAATGGGTTATAATTTCCAAGAAAAAAACAGCGCTCGAAAGGCGGATCCTGCAGATGGAGCCGAAAGTGATTACCTCAAATGCTTCCGCGAGATCAATATTGTTTTGACCCCTCGATTGGCGCTGGATTTTCACTGTGGCGGCGGACGGCGGACGGGCCGGGAGACAAACGGATTTCTTTCGACGTCGAACGGAGTCTCAGTGGGTATGTATGTCTGAATTAGCTTCAAGCTCTCGACGCTCTTAGAGGTTAGCAGACACCGGGCCCCACGGGCCTCAGATATGTCAGTTCATTCCCGGGGAACGCGAAACAGATTCCGTATCAACGCTGTACACTGCTGTAAGTTATCCAGAATAGATCCGGCTTGACGTCGCCCTACTTTAATACTTAAGTCTGAACAGCAACTGAACGGTGTGGATCCTTCCTGTTAGGCTTTTTTCTCCACGACGTCCTCGCCATGTCCTCACCCGCGGGTACTCCACCTTTTGGAAGTATCATCGATGTCAGGCTTCTCTATGGTCCATTACTCAGTTAGTTTTAACCGTTAACTTCTTACCTCAATCGCTAACCAAAAAAAAAAACCTAACTAGTTGGAGTATTCTTCAACATGATTCTTTTTGGCGTACGAATGTTCCAATTTTCAACCTCGTAGCGATTCTTTTGACACCCTGGAACAAATTCAGTTGCTCCTCGGTCAGGTGCGTCGCGGTTGAATGAGATGGCAAGAGAACTTACACACAAAAATGAAAGATGATGACTTACTTTCAATCGCCAAGGAGGTACGCCGTGTTTTTCATTCTCGTTCCTCCACCCTTGACCTTTGTGTATTTTTGTGCAGGGATGCCCTATGGATACGGATTCTTGTCAGTGCCATCACGTTTAATCCAATATATGATCCTGAGTCACCCGGGATATTCAGGTTTATTACGTGCTTTTTGTGGAATGCTCCAACACCGCGCTCGATGTGGGTTTATGTGATTTTTTTCCAGCCAGTCCTGTCGCTGAATTTTTCGTTGGCCATTTAGATAGCGTATATGTACCAGCCTTTGGTCTTGGAATACGGCGCCATTCCAGACAAGCTACCCACTGGTAAGACAAGATTATGCAACAGCAAAATACGTGTGCGCTGACCTGCTTGTCAGTCTTCATAACTCGTAAGAATTCATCCTACTCGTTGGCGCCTACTGACGCGTTCATCGTATGCAGAGCCTCTCTGTGTTGTAAGTTTCCAACTCTTCAATTAGAGGAGATAGACATACTGAGCTTCCCAGATCTTGATTTCCTTCCCTATCCAAGTAAGACAAGATCATGCAAGAGGAAAATGTGTGCGCGCTAACCTGTTTGTCAGCTGTTTTTCATCTGGAGGATTCGTGCCCTCACCGGAATCACAATCATACCCATCGCTTTTGCAGTCCTCGCCTGTATCTCTTGTGGTGCGCATGAATTTCCTACTGTGAATGAAAGAATCATATACCGAGCGAATACACCAGGCGGCGGGCTGTGGACAATGGTGAGAGGATTTCTATAGCATCAGTTTGGAAAGCAATTGAACCCATCATGTAGTCCCGAGTTGTAGGGGCACAGCAGTGGGCTAATGTTCCCCGCTCGTACAACGCTGCAGTTTTGTGGCTCGTGTCATCTATGGTGACCGACCTTTGTATCGCGGTTGTCCTGGCCTGGGCCTTGGTGAGCGGCGAATTATGTTCAACGACGGAATATCCCCCTAAAACAAGATTCCAGAGGAGGAAAAAGACTGGGTTTGCCGCGACGGACACGGTCGTGGACAGGATCATCCGAAGCATGTCTTCTCTTCTTTTATTACTCGGGAAAAGCTGAGCTGGATCCAGTGACTGTTCAGACGGGGGTAATTACCGCGGTCGTGAACATCCTCGACATGCTTTCCTTCCTCTTCTTGAAGGCACGTTGTTCAGCCTATTTCCGTGCAAGTGCTCTGACAATGACCCTATGCAGGGTAAAACGATGTAAGTTTGGCCTCTATATTCAGCTACTTCTTGAACTGACGATACTGCAGCAATTTCATGTGAATTTTTGGCTCGTTCATCCGAACTGGTATCATTCGCTAATCGTTGTTTTGAAAGGTGGAACATTCCCATCTCCAAACTGTACTCCAACTGTATGATGTCCACCCTCAACGCACGGGCCGGTTTCAAGGACACGCTCGCTGGGCCCGTAGTCGGCTCGTTGGGTTCTTTGGGCCGGACGACAGACCCGAAGGATCTGGATAACACCGATCCTGGTGTCTTCGTTGCGGCGCCTCGATTCAACTCCGAGAATAAGGTAAGCACCGCGCCGAGTTGATGAATGGATGAATTTATATTCGCGCCAGGACACCATGGTAGACACCAATGTATGGTCAGATTTTATGTTGATGTCTGGTGCTCACCGTTCTTTTATTTTCAGACATACCAGACACAGGACTTCGCGGATGACATCGGGGACGCGGCATATGGAATTCGGATGAACAAGGTAAGGTTGGTGACACCAGGCAGTACCATCTTGCTAATCGAGTTCCAGATCGTTGAGAGGATTTAGATTAATATTGAGCCTAGATTGAGGAGATTCTCTAGGGTTAAGTATATTTATTGCGGCGTCGTTCGACTCGAGGCGTCCTTGCATCCAAAATTTATGATTTGAAATACCTAGTGAAGTAGATTATTAGTTGAACCAAACGGCGGACACAACGATTGGGATGCGGAAACGAAAAAAGACAAGCTTTGGCCGCAGTGCTTTCGGCCCGCGCGGCTACTCGAGGACTTCGACCTTCAATAGTAACAACTACAGACAGCCCCTGACTTATAGCCAGCCACCCCCTCCATCTTGAATGCAAGGATCGTTTCGACGAATATTACACAGAGCAAACCTTCTTCGTCACCGCACCATGTCTAGCGCAATAAGTGAGCAACTCGGAGCAAGGAACGCTGAAATTTTGGAATCTTTGACCGAAATCCGATCCCGTGTCGCGTCGTCGTCCGGGACCTCAAATCCGGCGACCCTGGTAGCTGTCTCCAAGTTTAAACCAGCATCTGACGTCCAGGCGTGTTTCAATCATGGTCAGCTGGATTTTGGGGAGAACTACGTGCAGGAGTTGGAGGACAAGGCGAAAGCGGTTCGCAAATGCTCCGATCGCTCTCGATTTTTGTGTGGACTGACGGGTCCCAGCTCCCCGCAGAGATTCGATGGCATTTTATCGGGACGCTGCAATCCAATAAAGCCAAGGTCCTTGCAGGTTCGTCGATATGCAATTTCTGTACGATGTTGGCCAACTCCCTCAAGCGATCCCGAACCTGTACTCCATCCAAACCCTCACCTCGACAAAGGCCGCAACCGCATTAAATAAATCCCTCCCCGCCGACCGCTCGGCCCCCCTCAACATCCTCATCCAGATAAACACCTCGGGTGAAGAGTCAAAGTCTGGGCTTGCTCCGCTAAGCGCCTCTTCTTTGGCGGCGCAAGCAGAGGCTACGAAGCTCGCGCGACATATTATCGCCGAGTGTCCGCGGCTGCGCTTCCAGGGGCTCATGACGATCGGTGCGCTTGAGCGTTCGCTCAGTGCAGGAGGCGAGAACGACGAGAACGCCGACTTTGAGTGTTTGAAGGGCACGAGGGACATTCTAGCTGAGGCGCTGGCGGCGGAATTTGGCATTGGGAGGTGGGGAGAGGAGGGGACGGGGCGGCTGCTGCTAAGCATGGGGATGTCGAACGACTTTGAGGCGGCGTTGAAGGCGGGGAGTGATATCGTTAGAGTTGGGACGGGCATCTTCGGCGCGCGCGCAAAGAAGGAATGAACAACAAGAATCCAAGATGACAATATGTCATTACTCCTACATACACAGTCACAAGATGATAAGTAAGTACATTGCCAGTCCAGTCCGTCGCTGGTCCCAATAAATATCAACTCGACTCGTCAAACAATCCCCCCCTTCGGCCTCCTCTTCGACATATCCACAACCCCCTCCCCATGCTTCCCCGCACGCTGCTTCCCCACCTCCTGATCATGCTGCTTCTTAATCGACCGAATCAAGAACATATATACGCCAGTGAGGATCCCGCACACGCCCGCGACGGCGGAGGTAACGATGATGGTGGATTTGCTGGCGACGGAGAGCGTGGAGCCTTGGGTACCGAAGACGCTCGCGACCGTAGAGAGGACGCCCGCGAGCGAGTTGAGGAAGCCGGGCCTGGGTGGGGGCGCGTGAGTGAGTAGTTGTGTGAGGGAGAGAGCCACGCGTACATAAAGACACGATTCACGAGCCAGATGTAGTTGGCTTGCCATCTGTACCACAGCCAGAGCATGCCCGCTGCTCCGATGGCCGTGCACACCCAGGCGATGACGAATCTGCACATATGTCCCTATCAGTTCGTCGTATGAGTGCGGAATTCAATAAACACGCACAAGGAGACATGCTTGATAACGTTGACCTCGATGTTCTGCACGGCATTCAAGTTGGTCTGCTGCTGCAGGTTGGTGAACGTCCCAGGGAAGAGGACGAACCCCGCCAGCAGGATCCACGTGAAGAAGCTCGCCAGGAGATTGTGTATCGACTATACAATTTTGTAAATAACACGGAAGATGACTCGTAAAGCACGAGGTTACTCACAGAAATATCATCGATAGCGAGCAGCATGCTCACGTATTTCGTGCGCAACTGGCTCTCCCCCGAGGGGAGAGGCGGACGCTGGGTCGTCATGTTCGGTATGCGGCGTGGTTCGGCGGAGGTGGAAGTGGATGGGCGCGCCGTGGTGGATGAGCGGGCGGGCGACTGGGGCGGCTTCTGGGTCTCTTCGCGATGAGGATCGGAGGTGACTTTGGGAGGAATTCGGTTGGGAGGTCCGGTCGCAGGACGAGCGGTGGTGGACGACTGCGGCGTGGCGGCAGCTCTGCCGTCTTCGCGTAGTTCGGAGGCGGGCAGGGGAGGGTATGAGTGTGGGTTCGCTGCGGGGGCCTGGCGTTTCGACGCTGCAGAAGGAAGCCGTTGTCGGGAGTCTTGGGTAGACGGCTGGGGGGTGCCGTCTGCCCGGGAATATGAATTCTGAAGTCGGGACCGTTCCTCGACAGTCAGCTGGGACGTGTCATTGGCCCTCGAATAAGGATTTGGAAGTGGGGAGCGCTCCTCGACAGGCGGTTGTGAGGTGTCGTTGGACCTCGAATAGGGATTCGGAAGGCGCGAGCGTTCCTCGACAGACGACCGAGTGTTCTCTTCCGCACGCGAATATGGATTGGGCAAAGGTGCTGTCGACAATGGGTGGTTTGACCCCGCAGATGGAAGTCGTTGACGCGCTTCCGCAGACGGACGCCGTTGACGTGATTCCTCAATAGACGGTCGGCCGTTATCGTCCCGTCTCGTCGGTAAGGGCTTATTAGGAACGACGGTAGGAGTCGCAGAGGCCTTATAACTTCTTCGCGGGTCGGATTCGGGTGATGCAGGCGCTGCCTCCTCGGTATGAGAATTTAAAGCGGCGGGGGGCTGTCGCGCAGAGTTTGTGGCCACATCCCGGTTACGGCGGGATTCGGTGGAGTTGGAGGTAAACATATCTCGGGTGCCCCGGCGCTGGGGAACACCGTCGGGGCGGCGGACCGTTTCATCCGCTGCGTCCAGCACAACGGCGGGCACGGCGGAGACGGGATCAAGCGAGGAATTCCCAGAGGCCTGGGGAGCAAAAGAGTGTGTGGGCTGCCGGCGTGGCCCGCTGGCCGTCTCCCGGGTGGCAAGACGTTGGGGGGCCGCCTGGGCAGAGCGTACAGTATTATTACGAGTAGGAGATTCGTGCCGGATAGGGTCATAAGTGTCGTTGTGGGTGACCCCAGTATCATTTTCAGCGTCGCTGGCGTTGCCCAACGCCACGGCTGAATGTGTCGGTGTAAAATTAGGCGTATCGGTCGGCCCGCTGTCCATCGACACGAATGATTGTGTAGCCGAGGAAGTCTCGGCGTACGACGACAATCTCGACTGCTGGGTGACTGGGCGCAAGGTTTCGCGCAAGGCAAAGATGGAGTTGCCTTTTCCAGGATCGCTCTGTCGCCGAGTTATTTTATCGGGCAACGGACGTTCCGAAGGACGCCCGGGATCCGAAAGTCTGCGAACATTTTGCGCCGAGGGTGGGCCAGTAACAAACAAGTCTTCGGGGTCGTTCATGGAAGGATATATGACACGAAATGAAGCAAGAAAGCGAGGGATAAAGTGGTAAGAGGTGAGTAACGGAAACGATTGACCGGGATCAAATACAGGCACATGGTAAATGTGGCTGTGTTGCCTCATCGCCACAGCGAGGATCCGGCCTTGGCCTAGGGCGCCTGAGGCCTGAAGAATTGGAGGAAAGTGCAGAAAGACCAGGAGTTTTAAGTCGAGATTTACCACACCGGGCAGGCTCGTAGCAAACCCTACGCCAGGCCTCACATCGCGAACTACCCAGGCCCAGAAGCGCGAGCGCTCGACCTTAACGAGGCCGTTTCGATATCTTCAAAGGCCAGAGCGTAATCTCGGTTGTTCACTAGCTTCAGCCGCCGGAGGTGGAGTAGAACATTGCACACAGGGAAAACCGCAGCAGCTCACCGCTGAGGCATTCTAATACTAGCAGCTGAGTCGAAGGAAGAGATGAGATCTACTGCTGCGGTGTGCCCATGCTCAGGAAATAAAGAGCATTGGGCGAGGACCGTGATTGCTTCAGAGGAGTCAATTATATGGTCGTTATTTCAGGAGGAAGATGCATTTTGTCGGAGAGCATTTGTCGGAGAGCTCTTAGGGTTGTTGGCAAGTGGAGCCGCCGCGGCGGCGGTCGGCCCGAGGCTTTTCGCTTTGGCCTTGTTACCATGGGCCTTTCTCTGAACGTTCTTCTCCACTTCCTTTTAGCTTTCCTGAGTTCCCTCCGATACGGCCAGGGTCCCAGTTTGCGAGCAGCGACGTTGAAAAAAATGACTCCTGTTTCGACTCCTATATGACTCCCTTAGCCACCGCTTTAGCTCCGAGTCCCCTTGACCACGACCACCATATGGATTACTCTCCTCAGTCTCCAACCTCGTCCCCCATTCTTACGCTTCCCCTCGAAATAACAGATCACATACTTGACTGCGTCGCATCGCAAAGAGTCAAAAAAGTACGAGCCACCCTCGCCTCCTGCTCTTTGGTCTGCCGAGGGTGGGTTTACCAAAGCAGATTCAATTTCTTCCGGGACTGCAGGCTCCTCGTTCACCTGAACAATGCGCTGGCTTTCGCTGCACTGCTACGGTCTCCCTACTGCACGATTCTTCCACACGTGCGGCGGTTGACGATGGTAATGAACAGTTTGCGAGTCTTCGCCCAGGGGGACACTTTTCGAGGGTTCGACGACATTAACGACGACCTGCGGCTCCTCGCGGCAGTCGAGTCCCTCAAACTTTCTGGCTCTTGCTGGGCAGCGCATGGCGCGCCTCCGAGACGGGGGTTCATGTCGAGCCTAGCAGGTGTGGTCGACTTGGAGATCGACTGCCCAGATATGGGGGACCTTGACCACGCCTCCCTCATTATATGCGCCTTCCCTGCCCTCCGTCGATTAACTGTACACCAGTTTTCTATCCCCGAAAATTTGCAGTTACCCACATACACTCCGCCGACTTGGATCCGACCGAACGAAGACCATTTACGCCCACCACCATTATCATCCTTGTGCATTACTTGCCCCGCCTTGATGCCCGTCCTTGCTTGGTTGAACTGGGCGGGTTCCTCCTGTGTAACTCGCCTCGAGCTTTCCTTCAGCTCCCTGTCATTGGGGAAGACCTTGCCGCTACGAAATTATTTGCGTGGTCTCTCTCACTCCCTCGAATACCTCACCATTCGCTCTCCGTCGCTGGTGGAGTCACGCTATATACACCAGAACTTCGACCTGCGCGACTTCACCCATTTGCGCGCGGTACACTTCGAGCAGCTCCACCAGCGCGAGTTGGGCTGCCTCAAATTCTCGCTGCTCCCTATACTCCAGAGCCTCACCTCCCCTGAGCTCGAAACCCTCGCGTTCGTGTTTGAGGAGCCAAAACTCCACAACGACCCCCAGTCCTGGCGCCTCCTGGATCAGTTCTTCTGCCAATCCCAACTCCCGGGCCTCAAAACCGTGCAGTTCTCTGGACCAGCAGTACAGCAGGGCGTGGACGGTGCACTGCGAACGTGGTTGTCTCGCACCGACGCCATGGGCATTTTGGACATTCAAATTTCGCGAGTTCCGTCCACGGTGCCTGCAGAAGATCTGCAGGTTGTGGCGGACGAGAGTTTGGCGTTCATCTCGGAGTTTTTGATACCCTTGTAAGTAAGTTGCAGTGCTGGCTATGCGATTCAGAAGGTTGTACTTATTTTCCTCCCTTTGTCCCCGATGGTCATTTCAGGACTAAATACGTCGGTAGTGTCGCGGAACTATTACTGACGTGACCTTTCGCATAAAATGGTCGGTGTACTGAAGTATAAAAATTTTGGTGGAACTTCGATATTTGGAGTTCCAAGTCTCTCATGTTTCTTCTTCTCAACCATCATGTGCTTCAAAACTTCACCCTTCCCTTAGGGCGCTAAGCTGGAGGTAAATTTAGCAGAGGGATCATCGTAATTAGGCAAACAAGCGCCCGTGTACTTAACTGCGCCATATCGCCACGGGCGCTAGTTGCGCCATTACCCAGACTTTACTCACGGGCCACGACTCAGCCTTCCTCCATCGATGGCGCACGCACTCGTCTTTCAGGGAAAATACTTCTTCTATCCAATCGGCAACACCTCTGCAGTATCTCTGCTGAGGGACATCGCCCCCGAGGAACCGGCGAATCTCCTTTTGCTCGGATGCGGAGATCCACGGAATGTACTCTATAGCATTTTTTCGGAGCATTCTCATTGTAAGACTTGTTTGTTCTCAAATTGTCCATACTCTGAATCGCCTTTAGCGGAACGTCCTTTGGATTTCACTTGCTGTGATATCGACCCTAGGGCCCTGCAATACTAGGCGAGTCTCGTGGTTTTCGGGTGTACTTCGCAGTAACTGGCCATTTCAGCCCGAAACGTCCTATTTTTCACGCTCGTGGCGGACAACCAAGTCAGCCAGGATGTTATTTGGAACATTTTTTTCCATTTCTACGTCGACAAAGGCACCCTTTCGCAGTTGGGCGTGCAGTGCAAAAAGCTCCTCGACATCGGCGAAACTCTCAGAGCATGGGACGCCTCTGCGTACGGCCCGTTCATAAAGATGGGCACACAATACACGCTGGACGAGCTCCGTCGTCATTGGGCCCTTTACAGCGGCTACCATGATCTTCCCGTTGAACGACGGAACGCTGTTCGAAATGCGTTCAGCGAAAAGTCCAGAACGGCGAAAGATTTGGGCATCGGTGCCCGTTCCGCTGGGCCTCTCATCGACAAGGCTACAAAGGTGTGCGAAGAGCAGTTCCTCGCGTATTGGAAAACGGGCACCACGTTTTCTAAAACTAAGGATACGGCTACTGCCTCCTTCCTCAACCCGACCTTCGTCTACTCGCTCGTCGGCGAGGGATGCAATGTCCACTATGGAACGGATCCCGTCGCGCCGTTTCATTTGGCTGCCCTGTTCGGCAGTGGAATCCGCGCCTCCGTAACCGACCTCGTCAAAATCGTCAAGGCCGAGTTTAGTGATTGGTGCTCAGCATTTCGCACATCCCGAGGCAGAACGGTCCTTAGGTTCTTTGCCAGTGAAGCGACCGCTTTGTGCAAGGCGTTGGGAGGGTTCGACGCCACGGGAGCATTGAACTTGGGCATCTTCGTGGCCCCGTGGAAAACGCAATTCCTTCAGCTAAATCCTGCTGAGTACGGCAGCGCGCCATCCACGTTCAATGTCATCGATTCCTCCAACCTCTCTGATCACATCGGTCTTTTAAATGTCCTCATTGCCACTGTACCCCTTCTGCGATCTCCTGCGTCGTGCGGAAGCGTTCTGTACACGGAATCCCTGACATACCACGGAAAAGATGCCACGAAGGAGTTCGCAGAATCCCTATACGCAGACATCCACACCGTCGGCGCCCTCCTCAATCTGGCTCCCACCGATTATGTCGGGGGCTTTTCTTCGCGGTCCAACACGCACGAACTAATTGCGTACATGACTGGCCGCCAAAATCAGTTTCATCAGACCACGACGTGGAAGGCGCCTGCATCTGGTGACCGCCTAGCTTCCTCTGGCAACCAACCGCTGCCACCCGTGTACGACGCACGGCAGCTGGGTACTCTGTTATATGATATCTACCATCAGCTATTCGAGCAGGAGGATTCCCATCACTTTTGGCGCCTCAACCAAGATAATGTTGCCAATGCTGTCGCTGCCTCGAACATTGTACACTACATCCGCGAGAGCTTTGTCCTATTCCTCAAGCTCGTCCGCAAAAACCTCCAAATTCCCAATCACCTTTGGTTGGACGTAATGCAACGGTTTATAAATCTCAAAGAGGCGGACAAATCTCTGCCCATGGACTCTGTTAATTATCAAGACCTAGCCGCGCATCTCCATCTCCACGGTGTGCACACAATCCCATTCCTCCACATCACGGAGAAGAAGGGTCCATTTGCTTCATGGGACACCGTCCCTCTTCTAGTCCGCGTCATCCTTGTTGTACCGCGCGAGAAATTTGTGGTGCTCCAGAGTCTTTCTGAGACGCTTGGTACCCCCATTCTCCAATGTGATACCCGAGGGCAGTGGTCGCACAACCAGTTTACCGCCGTGCATGCTGCGTTTGGGACGGTGATTCCAACGGGAACGAAGAGCCGCCCCCGAGTTATATTCAAGGAGGATCCGGAGGGCCGAAAGGGCTCATCGCCCATCGTCATATCCTTCACGATGTCCGCCAGACTCCTTACCCTTGAGCGTCCGGAGGACACCAGGATATGTTGCTCAGTTCGCAGTACCCCCGGCTTCGGTGATGACACTCGTGAAACACCTTGGAATCCAGCAGACTCTTTTCAGCGCAAACGTGATGGATGCGGATCATGTCTACATCCTCCCCCAAGACCCATTTCCCTCGCCGAAGCCGGCGGCTGCACAGGGTAATCCGAACCAAATATTCGAGATTGGGCAGGTTGAGCCTGTGGTTGTTGAGCTGGACGAAGAATGCGAGTTGATCAGCAGCCTCACGTCCATGGTCCTAGTTGAAAACACGGATGCGAAACATGCATTCAGCACGGGCACGATGCCAGAGATCTCGCAATTGTCACCGTGCGTGATGAGATTGGCGGTTGGCGGCCGTTCGCAAAATTTGGTATATCCGATCCCAATCAACGGCATGCAGAATAAGCTGAGGCTTGCAAGAAAGTCATTGTACATTGAGGTTCGCCTTTTTCACCGTTTGCAGGATATTAGTGCCCAACGTCCGATGTCGACAGGTCATTGTTCCTCCATCGGGACCGTTTAAACAAGGCGGTATGAAAGTCAGCCCGTTCCCAGTTGTCGGCATGCACACCAGCTTGCACCCCTGGAACATCCACCGCCTGAATTTATCTTCACTGCCCATCTTGAACGTTAAAACTCCAGTTCAGAAAAAGTGGGTCAACATTCACCTTGGTTCAATGATGTCGGCGCGCGAATACGCCCTTCGGAAAGCCCACGAGGATGACGCGCTCATGCGAGTAAAGGAAACAATCAACACCATTTTCGTACGATCATCTGGGGCGCAAGGCGGCGATAAAATCCATCGGCTGTTCAACTTGGTTGAGAAGGAGTCCAACAATTGTGACACCGTTCTATTCGTCAGCGACCTCAAATTCGACCTCTCGTCACACACCATTGTCTGCGACGGATACGTCCTCCCTCTGACGAAGAATCTACTGTCGAGAATCGAGGTTCAGTTCCGCAAACTCATTCCAGCAATGTACGGCATTCCCGTATCGAAAGTGGAAATCGCCGCGTGGAAGAGGCTGATGCCCGCTCTGGTTGAACGATGCCGCACCTGGAAACATACAGATACCTGTGAATACATTGTGCAGGGAAAAGTCCCGCTCACAGATGAAATGGAGCGCGACCCTCTCTGTAGTTGTGGGAAGGGCAAAGACGTCGACGGCATGTTGAAGGTCCCTGAGTGGTCGAAACTGGCACGTTTTGCGGTCAGGATTGCCTTCTCTCCACTATTTGCAGTTTCGTACTTGGAGAAAGTCGGTCGAGACCCTGCTGCCGGACGGTGTTTTGTCTGTCGAGGAAAAGGGAAGCCCAAGATGATGAAATGCACCGCGTGTGGGAAGGTGAGATACTGTTCAAAGGAATGTCAGTCCAAAGACTGGAAGGCCCATAAACCAAAATGTAAACAGGCGGTTGTGAAAGTCTGAGCATTAGTATGGCACAAGGATTACATGTACGATTTCTTTTTTGTTTCGATTTGTTTACTTGAAACTTGAATGTGACGCTGAATGGATTGCTAAGACTTGTTTCGGGGGCTCCAGTTCGTCAATTACGTCCGATGTGCGGGGTGGGAGCGTGGCGCGACTTGGAAAACGCCACAGTGTACCCGTGTTTGTCCGCTCGTGACCGCGCATCATCATCACTCCACTGCTTCTCGACTCCACGATTCATCCTACCTTTTACCTAGTCGAGCCACAAGTTACCATACACCCCGTATTTCGTACCTAACGGTACCATCAACTCCAGCGCGTCACCTTTCGCGCAGCGCACAGCTCATGCCGCCAAATAATCCGCAAGAAATAATGGACCGCATAAAATTAACTGTGCTGCATTCCAGAGAGTCAAGAAACCCCGATCCAATCTCGCTTCACATTCTCTGGTTTGCCGCGCCTGGACGCCTTGCAGTAGAGCTCATCTCTTCCGGGAATGCAGGCTTCTCCTTCACTACCATAACACTTTCACTGCGTTTCCGGCCCCAGGTAGATGCAGCCTGTGTCTACCTCTGTAGATGATGGGGTAGATGCAGATCTGCGTCTACATATGGCTTAGTACGTGTATCTACATGCAGTAGCCGTCAAGGGGTCTATGTTCACCTACATGCAGCTAACGCGGTAGCTGAACGTAGACCAACGTAGATGCAAGGTAGGTGCATGTAGACGTTGGTAGACACTATGTAGACGTAAGTAGGTGAATGTGAAACATACCTAGATCCACTTGTTTACAGTCAAATGACAGTCCAGTTGGGTTTCATCGCGTTTTCGGCTGTTTTCGGCTTGTCTTCGGGAGTCTTTGACAATTCGCCCTTGGGTTCGTGACTAAGCATTTCCTTATTTGGAACGTTTAAGCACGTGGTCTCGGCACACCTTCCCGCCGCATCACTTTCAAGTTTTCGTATATTCTATTCCTCTTCGCCATTAATTACTGTCACACTCCGGATTCAGCGAACAATGTATTTCCTCAAGCCTGCAATAAATCTGGCTCTTGTCCGCTTCCCCCACGCCCCTCTTGCCAGTGCTTCTCGCGGAGAGCCCCTATAACCATTCTCGACGCGTTATCGACGCGTTTCTTGGCGAAACTACGCCTCTTGGCACCCCTGCCACCCTCTCATAATGGCTCAGTTCACATTTAGAGCCTATATGCCACCTAGAAACCCACCACAGAGCTCAGACAGCCCGCCGGATAACCACCGACTTCCGGCAGCATCTTCGTTTTCTGGGTTCCGCGCTTATGTACCGTCGACGACACCGACCACAGAACCCACCATCTTTGCTCAGGCAGTGCCACGACCTTCTGTGGAATTTAAATTTGCCAATCCTTCACCGACATACCATAAACGTGGATCATATCAGCATGACCTCGATTCTGGGCAGTACCCCACTCTCTTGGTCTTCCATTGCCGACATGGAGCAATGGCTCAGGGCAGAGGAGACCACAAAATCGGTGTCTTTTCTCCTCAAGGAGGTCGAGCCGAATCGGGGCAAGACTGCCCATGAGTGGACGGCGAAGCATATCTATGTCTGTGCTCGCATGGGGACGGGTGGCAAAAGCAAGTATGTCCCCAAGCGTGAGCAGACGAGGAAGATTCCGAACAAGCGCATCGACTGTCCCTGCCGCGTCGTCGGGAAGTCATACCCGGGAACCACTATAATCCTTGGAAAATACGAGGATTCTCATTCACATCCAATTGGCTCTGAGAATTTAATTTACACTCGGATTCCTCTTGCTGTGCGTCAACAAATTGAGGACGACCTGCGTGCTGGTATCCGGCCGGAAATCACAGTAAGTTTGACAGCTTCTCTGCAAATCTTACGAGTTTATCTGACCGACCTTCTCTCTGCTAGCTTGCGCGCGCCCGTGGAAACGTACATACCGAGAAGAACCTACCCAATCTCGCCTCGCAGGCACCGCGTCGCGAAGAGTTCATTAAACCGCGAGACGTACGGCGTATCCAGAAGAAAATTGAGGCCGAAACAATACGCCTGGACCCCCGAGATGGCCAGTCGACGCTCCAATGGGTAGAGCACCTGGAGGCCATTGGGGCCCTGATGTATTTCAAAGCGAGTAGTGACCCGCCGCCGCTTGATTGTGACGTGGACGCGGACACCTTTATGCTGGCCATTCAAACCCCATACCAGAAGAAATGTTTCCAGGCCTGGGGCGGAGATTTTGCTGGTCTAGATGCCACCCACAATACCACATACTACGAGGGCATGCTCCTTTTCACCGTCATTGTACGCGACCGCCACGGGCACGGAATGCCGATTGCTTGGCTCATTTCCTCCAACGGCAAAGGAGACACCATCGACTACTTCCTGAAGAATTTACGGGAACTCAATCCGACCATCACTCCCAGGAAATTCATGTCCGACAACGACTCCGCGCAATTGGGTAAAATTCGGTTTCGTTATTCCGAAGCCCATCTTCTACTTTGCTGGTGGCACGTCCTCCATGCGTGGCAGAAACACTTCGTCATTACACACTTCCCGGAACTTTGGGATTTACTTAAGGGATGGATTCGCATAACCAACGCCGACAAATTTTGGGCACACTGGGAAGAAATCAAAGTCTTGGCACCTGAGAGCGTCGTCGAGTACCCTCGAGAGGAACTACCTGGACCAGCAAACACTCGAGATGTGGTCGGCCGTGTACCGCAAAGACCGGACTGTCTTTGAGCTTTGCGACACTAATATGCTCGTCGAAGCGTACGTATCTCTGTACCGGCCTTCAAACAGTCATTCTCACTTCATTTATTCTCAGGTGGCATCACGTTCTTAAAAGCTTTCATATGGATGGCAAGCGCAACCGGCAGGTGGATCAACTTATCCATACCCTCATCAATGTCGCTCTTCCGAACTACATCGCAAATCATCGCGTGCAACAATTTGGGTTCCACGGTCCCGACTTGGCGCTCCAGAAACGCAACGAGATTAACAAGCGTGCGGACAAGATCACAGCTGAGATGATTGAGGAAATCGAGCCCGGGCGGCTGTTTACCGTGAAGTCCGAGACTACGCCGGGCTTGTTTTATACCGTCGATCTTGAGGCGTACAAGTGCCAGTGCCCATCCTTCCCCGCGATCTCCTTCTGCAAACACATTTGCGGCGTCGAAAACAACTTCCCTGATCTCGTCGCCCCACGCTCCCTCCCCGTCGCCTCACAACCATGGGACGAGACCTACGACACGACCAATTTGCTTGTTATGTCGCCGACGAGTCCCCCTCGCGCACCCGTCGCGTCCGGATCGCAGGAGGATGGAATCTTACTGGGCTACATCGTCAAGAAGCTGCAGGTTATGCAACGGAATAAGGCTTCCTTGCCTCAGCCCCTTGCCGACTCGTTGCGCGAACTCGACACGTCTTTAACCGATGCCACAAACCGTGCCGACATCCTTCCCAAGACTGTCACGAAGATCGCCCCGAACCAAGGGACGTGGAATGAGACAGCGGAGGTGATGGGCGTCAAGAGGAAAGGCGCCAAGAAGCGGAGGAATACAGATGGGTACTGTGGCGGCGAGTCGAGTGGCAAAGCTGCGCACCCAGATGCCCGTGTCGCCAAGAAACCCAGGACTGTATCCCCTGGTCCATCATCTCCTGCTCCTGCCCCACTGGCCAACGAAGACGCCCCGGACGATGGAGCTTTTTACCCGCCGGACTCGGATGTACCAGTCAGTACAGTGATCATGATGCCGCCTCCTGACAACGCACTGCAGTCCACGCAGTCTGCTCTTCTACAGGCCGTGGGGCTTTATAACCAGATGTTTCCCCCTGTCCCCGCTGACCCTGAAACCCCGAAACCCACATTGTATTACCGCAATCACTGTAATTATGCCTCTAGTACGATAGCACGCTCTCATTATCGTACTCATTAAAATTCATTTTTTCCCCCCTTTCATTGTTCCATGCCACCGACTTGAGTGACATTTATTCCTGTGACACTCCTCGAATAAAACAATAATTATCCTGAGGGGAGAGTGAATATGCCTTGTCTGCCGTGAGTTCGCCGAGATGCCGTTCCCCAAAAGGTATTACCGTTTAAGGAAACCCAAGGGCGAAAAGTGGAAAAGTCTCTTCGGGTATGTTATGTACCGCTGTTTGGTCGTGATTGTGATTGGGGCCCCATCCGATCAAAATCGGACATCTTTGATTTTGCTTTTCAATTGCACCTCACACAGGGACCATATTTGCAGGGACCTCGAATTATGAGGTGAAGTTGCTCCAAGAGCCGGCTAGCCGGGATGCAGATGCGTCTACGGCGATAGGCGGATGTAGACGGACGTAGCCGCATGTAGCCAAGGTGCGTCTACGTGACGTACAATAATGTAGACTCGCGGGCCAGTCGACGTCCACAGCGGTTACAGTCACTGAGCGGAGGTAAGGCCAAATTGGGAGAGAGAACAAATACGCACAATATCAGAGCAAATAATGATGGGACGTCAAACAACAGGTAACCTTGTGGACGGACTGGGCCGGCTCGTCGCCTGTTTTGGTGACGGGTGATCTCCCCGCCATTCAAGAGGATACGACTTTAAAAAACACAAAATCTCAAAATTTCGGTCCCAAGGTTCCTTAGTGAAAGTTGGACAACTTTTCATTCTCTATCGATAGAGACCCTTTATTTTTTCTGATCCCCAAAAAACATGTTGGTCTCTATGGATAGAGAATCCAAAGTTATCCATCCTCGACTGAAACATCCCGAGGCCATATTTTTGACAATATCGACGTTTTCGAGCTTTTCTCAAGTCCAAGCCTCTCATTTGGCGGGGAGATCATCCATCTGCCAAAGTGGCGACGGGGGGGCCCAGCCGGTTCCGGTTGTTACGAGTTCCACGAGTCTGTGTCATCGCAGACAGTCATCACCGGGCCGGCTGGTTCACGAGCCTAACAATAATGTATCCAAACCTTAACCAAAGGTAGATGGATGGTGCATCTACCCCCTCATATACCCATGTACATATATGTAGATACATGTAGATTCACGTACAACAATGTATCCAAAGGTTCATCTACATGGGGCCGGAACGCAGTGTTTTGGTGTCCTGCTTCGGTCCCCTCGGTGCACCATTCTACCACATGTGCGATGTTTAACAACGGTGATTGTCATCGTGCGTTCGACGAGATAGTTAAAACTCCTCATCGGAATCGATAATCTCAAATTTGCTGGATCTTCTTGGGGTTGGTGCCCATCATCCAGAGCCTTACCTCCCTTCATTGGAGACCGTGTGGTTTGACTTTGACGGACGTCATCTTCCCTATGAAACCGCTTGGACCTCAATAGAGGAATTCTTCGCCGAATCTGCTCTTCCATGCCTCAAGTCAGTTCGATTTTCTGGGCGGGCGATACCTGTCCTAGACTTAGGCCTGAGCTCGTGGCTTCCTCACACACATTCCAGGGAACTCCTCGAAGCTCGATCTCCCGCTGACGAGCAGCACTTGAAGATACGGAGGACGAAATTTGGCTTAGATTGCCGACTTTCTTATACCTGTGTAATTTAACAATATAAAGACTTGGCTTCAACGGCCTCGGCAGAAACTCTTCTCAGGCCGTCCCTGCTCTTGCTGGCCTTCGCCGTTCGACATGGTTTCGGCTGCATTCTGGATCCTCCCGAGCCACTCCTGGGAATTTTCCGAGCGACGGTCAGCGGTTATTATTCGGAACATTTTCCTCCTCAGGCAGCATTACGGCGCGAACTGGATTTACTGTGCAGCTCCGTTTTGCACAATCCCGCGGAACGCCGGGTTCCAGGAAGTACTCGGTGTACAAAGCGTTGTGAATACTAGATAGCCGAGCTCACACGGCTGGCGCTGCGACTTCCCTTATCACGGAAACATTGGTTCTTAACAAAAGCCTGGCGGCCCATTGCTTGCGCCGCAAAGTGTTTCCGCTTGGTTTCTGCCTACTCTTTTACGAATGTTTCTTTCGTGATCCTAGGTACCACAACCCATCAGACTTTTGACAAAAATCTTGTGTCCTTGTACAAGGTCAAAAAAGGCCGAAAAAGGGCCGAAAAGACCGCAAGACCGCAAGACCGCAAAGTGAGAGGTCGATTCCACAAGGTCGCCAGTTTGACCCAGAAACGATGCATTTATTTTGCATTTGGGTTTGATCACCATACCAAGCCATCAATTTACCTGGAGAGTTAGGTGTCTGTTAACATTCAAGCCACTCATCCAATCCTGCTTTGCATTTTCCAAGTATATTTTTTCACCCTTTTGACCTTGCGAGCTTGCCGGCAAGCTCACAAGGGCCAAAAGGGGACAAGATTTTTGTCAAATTGCTGATGCCCTACACTTCGCTCTCACTCCATTATTGATGGTGATGCGAACGAGCTTACCCCTTCTTAAGCACTTCTTTTCCTCACGGTGCTCACGCTTCTTCTTTACGACCACTATCGCACTGTACTGCGCCCCCAGCAGAAAGTAACTCATTTCCACTATGACCTACTCCGCTGCTGCAATCCTCCCCTTCCTTATCCCCCTCGGACTCGTCCTATTCTCAACTATTCGGCAACAGAGCAGTATCCAGCGCATCCCCGGACCTCCTCCGTCGTCTTGGCTCCTCGGTGCGTCGGTGCTGATCAGTGTCGGATTCGCCATCCATTGATCATGGTGAACACACCAGGCAATATGTTGCAGCTGTTTCTCCCACCGTACGGTCACTACGACGATATCTGGCGAAAGACCTACGGCACTGTGTACAGATTCCAGGGATGTTTTGGGGTGTATCGTGCTCCTCATTGCCTTGCGGTGCTTGCCCATAATTTGAACCATGGCAGCGCGACCGCCTCATGGTCTCCGATCCCCTTGCACTCCAACATATCCTCACCAGTGGCGAGTTTGAGTTTGCACCCATTTTCGATACTTTGTTCCGCTGGTTGTTTGGCGAACGGAATATGGCCGTTTTGAAAGGTGTGTTGCAATCAAACGACAGTATACTATTTGTGATGTTGATCATCTGCAGGCAAAGAGCACCGAAACCTGCGTACAGCCTGGAATGCCGCGTTCACTGCCGGCGCGGTGCGTCAATACCAGCCCATCCTTGAGAAGGTGGCACAGGGAGTGAGCACAACTTCTAATTTTCCAACTAATTTGCCTTCTAAATTAGAGCTTCATAGATCTCAGAGAAACTAGATACATCCGACTCGCCAGCCATCGATATCTGTCCCCTGCTTAGTAGTGCAACAGTCAGCTCAACCACCGAAGGTCTCCTTTGTTATATACCTGCCCCATAATCTGCTGACATCTTGCAATTGAAGTGGTATTTGGCTGCGCAGTCGACGACCTCGGAGCCGAGTTCGTAGAAAGAACAGTAACATAATGTGCGCCGAGCGGCAGTTCCGCAAAAGATTCCACTGACCCAGTTTATTCTCACAGGGCATCTTCTGCAAGCCAATCCTCAGCGCAAATTCCTTGTAGACGAGTTCGGCGGCCTACTTCCGTCGTGGCTTTTCCGCCGAGCGATCTACCTCCCCACGAAGGCGTCTCAAGCACTTCGCACCCATGTCGAACTTGCCAGTCGTGAGGGCTGGCGGCTTGTACATGAGAAGATGGACGCAGCGAAGCAGGGGCTCGATGGTGGGGACGATGTTTATAGCATGCTATTGAGTGCATCTGTGCTTTTGTCTGGATGATACAGTCGTTGATCAATGTGTCTAGTAAGACCTGATGCTCAGACAAATAAATCTTTGCGTCCGGAGGACATTGTTGCCCAAACGTCTGTGATGATGATTGGGGGGTCTGATACGACGGTAAGCCTTGCACGATAAGTTTTGCTAAATTCAAAGCTCTCTAACGTATCTATCGTACGTAGGCTTACACATTAGTATGGGCACTAGTCGAGCTCGCGAAAAACCCCGAGCTACAAGATTCCTTGCGAGCGGAGATACACTGGGCGCCCGAGAACCAGCCGCGGGGATGTTGCATACGATAGCATGCCCCTGCTCATTGCGACCATAAAGGTATGTCTCCAGTGAACCAACTTACACACGATTCAAAGGAAATCTTCAACATCGCAGGAGTCGCTCAGGATTTATCCAGTCAGGCCTTGGACGTATCGTGTCGCGACGAAGGACACGTTCATCCCACTGTCTCAGAGCATTCTCTCTAACCACTGGGGAGCGTTTGAGCCAAATTCAAGTCAAAACAGGCCAGCTCGTGACTCTCGGTTTTGCGTCTTATCAGAAGTACGTTCCCTCACCGTAGGCTGCTTGTAACTCGCTAATGACCGTAAAAGGCTCGAGTCGCGCTGGGGAGAAGATTCCGGTCAGTTCAACCCAGGACGCTGGCTAGAGAGCAGAGTGCCGCAGAGTGATGCAATCGGTCCATATGCGAACTTGTGCGTACTATTCAGCCTGAATGAAAGAACCCAAATCCTAACTTGATGCTGCCCCAACAGGCTTGCGTTCTCTGGCGGCGCACACACCTGTGTTGGGTGAGTAATTCTCCCGCTGTGATTCACAAACCAAGGAGCCAATGTTCGCTGCGTAGGTGGCGGCTTGCGTAAGTTCTCTCGTTCCTTGATATCAACTAGACACCGCTCATACAGCAGCAGGGTACTGGAAATGCAGGTTATTCTGAGCGAATTAATCGACAAATTCGCCTTTTCCTTGCCTGTTGAAGAGTCCATCGAGCCCCGCTACATGACTAACCTCATGCCGACAAACACGGAAGGTCAAAAACGTGCTGCATTTTGCGTCAAGCGGGTGTTGTAGGCAGGATAGATTTACGAGGTGTTATAACTTCGATCAAGCTTTGTCCTGTTGTACCCTTGTATCGTGTTCTGAGTTCAGTGGGTTTTTTCACTGCTTTCCTTCTGGCATTGCCACTCTTTCTGGTGTTAAAGAGGACAAAGTGTACTTGACTTGCAAGCATCTTGTGCTTCATCCCCGACGCTTTTTGGTCTCCTAACCCAATCTTTATTCCGACCACGAACACGGTTCTTAGTTTCTCCCCTTCTCAAGCAACCGGAGTGATTTCACTTCGCGCTCTTCCCTTGCATTTTTTTTCAACTTACCTCGGGATCATCTGGACCGCATTCCCACACTCCGCCTGTGTCCATGGCCAGCTCTGTTGGTGCACTTTCAGTCTGTACGTCCGATGTGCGAGGTGGAGCGCGGTGAGGCGCGGTGCGACTTAGAAAGCAGTGTACACGTGTTTGTCCGCTCGTGACCGCGCATCATGATCACAGGGAAGCGGGCTGAAGCGGGCCGCTGTCTCTTCTTCAACTTGCCCTCCACTCAACCTCCACTACCCTCCTACTTCTCTATTCATCCCAGCTTTGCCTACTCAAGCCGCCGCCGTAAGTTCAACGTAATTACACCCCGTAGCTGACGGTACCATCATGATCAACTCCAGCCCGCTCCACTTCAGACTTTCGCGCAGCGCATCGCTCATGCCACCAATATTCCGCGAGAAATCCACAATTGACTGTGTAATTTATCCTTTGGCCTCCTGGTTAGATACTCCTTCTTTTTATGAGCTGACCCTTGAACGAGATTGATAATTTCATGTGGCTGACACAAGTTGACCTAGATTTCCCCGTATGTTGTGGGTGGCTGACATATTTCGCTTTCTTCCATTCCACTCTCATGACGCCTCTGCTTATATTGTGCCTTTCGCCGCCAGCTCTCATTTTCGCTAGTGCAGGCGACGGCTGGCCATTGCTCATCGAACAACAATCATCTTGATCCCGCGTCAAAGAAATTCGTCTCCGACTGCCCTGATCAGACTTTCTGCTCTGGCACAGACATCGTCAATTCCACTTGTGTTCCCAGACAATGCCGTCGAGACGAGTTTCCGTTCGGGATTCTCGCCAGGCGAGGCCCTTCCACCACTTTGCCCCGATGGAACTTTTTGCCCGGATGAAGGAAGCGGATGTCGCACACTGGTACCGCCCGGGCACCCCTGCGAATTGAACCGAGATGAACAGTGCGGTCCACCGTCAAGCTGGAAAGATTTGGCCAGCACGCAAAACTTCAACGGGTCGATCTGCCTTCGTTCTACATGCATGTTCGTTTTTTTTTCCCTGGCTCATTCGCGTCACACAAAATGACAACACTTGCTCTCCAGGTATGCCTAATGTGACGCTGGGAGATTGGTGCGTTACGGATAACACTACGTACCTCGACATCGGGCCCAACGGCAGCAAATTACCAACACGGTCACTCGGGATAATTGCCAGTCCCAACTCTACTGCAATCCAACCGAGCTTCTCTGCGAGCACACGCTGCCACTCGACTCTCCTTGCCAGGTGGATCCCGAATGCACTTCGGTATGATGCCGTACTCCTAGTCGCTCCTTGATAGTTGAGTTGGTTATAGTTCAACTGTGCTGCTGGCCGCTGCGCAAATCCACCCGAGACATCCACTTCATATCCCGCCGTGGCAATGTGCTTTGACTGCCACCTCTGTCGTCGTAGGTCAGTACCTAATTTAGGCCTTCTGTTTCTACTTTGCGTCGACTGATATTCCCAAATTAGTGATGGTCGCGATTTGTGGGTTCCTCACTTTGACGCACAAACAACATCGCCTTGACAGGTCGCGGGAGCTGCGGGATTACTACTATCAGCAAATTGGGTCCGTAATTATCTTACCATTCGGAATCGGAGTAGGAAACTAATTATACTTCGCAGCTTACGCCGCTCTCTTATTGCATTACATGTAGCTGCAGCGGACCGATGCATGGGCGAAAAAGTCGTTGGTTGATATTATGTATATGGACCGAAATATTGAAGTTGGCAGTGGGTGAAGTCGAGTGTGGGCTATCCAGGAAAGATCAAGCGTTCTGTTCCTATATGTCGCTGCGGGCGATTATCTTTTTACCACTGAAACTCCTTTCCATCCCGTCCAACGTTCCCCCTAAGCCACAGAGATCAGCCCCGCACGCCGTCAAGCATCCGCTTGAGGCCTTCGACGCGCTTGGTGAGGACGCTGAAATTTATCTCCAGGGTATCGACACGGGTATTTAGACTATCAGCACTGCGGCGGGCGGGTTAACTTTATACGTGTGTTGTAACGACGACCGGAATTCTAGACTGACGTTTTTGGGGTCGCAACTTCTTCCTCTTCAAGGCTATGCTCTGGGACACTAGGACTCGGTTAACGCGGCGCGGGACATTAAAATTGAAAACACACGTATAAAGTCTGCTTTTCCGAAGTGATAAGGTCCGAGAGGATGTTGGCTCAGGGCTGACAGAAAGTTCCTCATCTTCGTGAGGGATCATGGTTTGTGGAATCGATAATCTGAGGCCCTTGCTAGAAATACAATGAAAAACGACTAAGCACTGCAATCTGAACTGCAACTTACCAATTTCTGCGGCCGGGATCGTAACCAAGACCTGGAGGCGTTGGCATATCTATCGTGCCCGGCATATCGCGGTGGAAGTCGTAGTGAGTTGGGATGTGAAGGCGTTAGAAGGGGAGAGATGGAGAGAGAGGAAGAGGGAAGAGGAAGAGAAGACCCCTATCCCCCTAAGGGAATGCAAATACCAAATAGGGTAATGTGCCAAGCCCATCTTCGCAGCTCTTTGAAGCGGTCAAATGTCATGATAATAGGGAAACATATGGCCATTGTGGGAGTTCTTCTTGTTCCGCGTAAAAAACATCATCTCTAACATTTTACCACCTTCAAAGCTCCGACGCAGCGAAGATAGCATGGTAACTTTCCGCTGAGAAGGCAAACTCAGTCTCGCCAGAGTGATGACTGGAGTATATTTACCCTGCTGGCGCATCTCGTGAACTCGTAAAGGCTTTCCTGGTGTGCCGTCCTTCTCAAATGTGCTCGTCCCAGGGTACTGCGGCAGGTGAGCGGAGTCGCGAAATAGAATAATTGACATCGCACATTGAACTTGGCCACCCGAGGGGGGAGGCAGTATTCGATCTCGACGCCGTTCTCGTCGGCGGTCCAGGAATCACCAGGCTCGGGTACACTGATGACGATGGCGTTCATGCTCTCCATCGCGGGGTCCCAGTCGTTGAAATTGAATGGCGTCAACAAGACGCTGTTGGATAGTCATTAATGAGGGGGAAGTATGATCGTGATATACTCACGACGAGGTCGCGAGATTTGTGAGAGTCATTGCTGCAATCAAGTCAACACCTGTTGAACTTGAAGAATAATTTTGCGCACGGGAATCTTCGGCTCGGGGAATGTGATGCATACCCAAATTGACCCAGGCCGTGAGGTCTTCCTGTTCCAGCGATTCCCTGGAAGCCACAGCATGAACTTTCGTTCAAGAAGTGAAAAAAAAAGTAACCCGTCGAAGAATTTATAAAAGTCAACAGCTGGTTGAGTTGGTCAGATAATGCTCAGTGTATGGGAGGAAAACAAACGGGGTGCTCCCGGCAAGTTGATGTTCCACATGGAAGACGAAGTGGGTTCCGAGTCCTTCCTGCGAGAAACGGCAAGGTGGTGCTTTGCAAAGTTGACGTTGTTCTTGGTCCGCTTGCTGTCCAAATTTGTCTGCACAGACAAAAAATGTCAGCGATGGGAAGTACGAGGAGGAAATCAAAGCTGACCATATGAATCGGTGAAACCCCGGGGTGGATAGCGTAACCTCGGGCTTGGGTATTCCGTGAGAGAAGCCAACCTAGGAGAGAAGTCGAACTTACGGTAGCCCCAACGATTTAATTCCTCTTCGTTGACGATAGCGTATACGCCCTCGTAATTCTTCGGGTAATCCAACAAGGCGTCGCTCTCATTTCTGATCATCTTCTTCACGATCTTCTGCTGATGCTCCTGACCCCAGTCGTCGTCGAACCATGGCTGCTCAACCACCTCGTTTTCGAGGGAAATTGCCATCAGCGAGTTGCGAGTACCAGCAATATCGAAGTCGAATTTATAATTGCTGGTGAACGCATTAGTCCTGAAGTGACTCTGTTTTTGAAGCGACTTACATTACGTGGTCGTGAATGCTTCCCACTGCAGAGGCGTGAGTGGACGTGCTTGGCAGTTGGGAGGTACTCCGACACTGACTGTATGTATTCCCGGATCTTGGTCCCGTATGGACTCTTCAGTATCATCCCACCACGCTCCTTGCATATACCCACTGGCAGAGATCCTCACCTCCATCGTCCCGTCCAGCTGGAAGGTATAATCAAATAGATAGTCGTAGTTTCCGACCGTGCTGATCGTGCGGACGAGGAGCTCGTAGCCTTTGATCGCCTAGAAAATATTTTCAACAATGTTGGTTATTTTGTGGGAGCAGATACTACTTGCACCCATTTCGCCTTTCATGTAACCTGTGTGGCGACTTAAGGGTTTGCCAGAGTCTCGTTCAAATACGCAAATTGCATCTTGCTGCAGGATGGTACCGGCGGCGGCGTGTGTAATTGCGGGGAGTAAGAGCGAGTCAGTAAGGGCAGTCGTATCCGAGAATCAAGCCGCGAGTAGCGGTACCCATGCCAAATCCGCCGTCCAAAAACACGGTGCTTCCCTGACTGGGGTCACTACCGGCTGCGAATATAATCAGGAATGGAACGCATGGCAAAGTGAACCAGGGAGCGTTACAATAAACAGCCAAGGCTTCTTGAGGCGAAACCTCGTACAGAATGCGCTCCCCGCGGAAGCGCACGTCCCAGAGGCTCATGCCCATATCCCGCGCGAAGCTGAGGTAGAATGACCAGCCCATCCAGCTTACCCACTGGTTGTCCTTGTCAACTCGATAACGGGGTCCGTTGAAAGAAACCTGGCGCGGTCCAGCGCGCTCGTCCAGATCTCTCTTCTGGCCTCTCCGCGCACGGCCAGCCCAGAATTCTTCATCAGCAGGTAGGAATGTCGGGAGGGCTGGAACGCTTCAAAGTTCCGTTCCTGCCACTGATTAATCATTAATAACTGCCGAGAGCGGCGGACTAGATACCACCATACGAATATGCTTCCAGGAATTCCGCTAGTGGTCGCTGAATACCTGACGATTGTAGACCATGCGAATGAGATACCACTCGGACGCTTTCATGGATGTCATGTCGATGTAGAAGTACATATCCCGAGCTTTGAGGTAAGGCGCCGGGGCCGTTCTCTTTCAACTGAATCCAGGTACGACGGAAGGAACCGTCGTACGAGAATGGGGTGCTACCGCCGAACACGAGATCTGGCTCCTCTACGTCCTCTCCAGATGCAGGCCTCGACCCGTGTACAACTCCACCGAGGAGGTCTTGCGTTGCATTGCGCAACGGGGTTAACATTTGGAGAATGAAATCTTGCAAATACGTCGCGTTCTGAGCGTACAAGCGACCAGTTATAAGGGACATCAGGATTCGTGTATGTATGTCTGTGACTCATAGAAATGAGCGATAAATTGATTATGTCACAGAAATATAACCTGAGGGGTGTCAGCTGTAGGGCAGGCCGCGCTCAAGGAGAGTGTAGAAATGGGAAGTTGGAAGCGGGCCAAGTAGATATTGACTGATAGACGGAGGCGAGGTAGCGCCGAGCATCAAAACAATCTGAGCAAAAAATCGTCTTAGGTTGGGTGGAAAGGAGGAATAATCGACAAAGATACCTTTGCGAATCGCTCAGGAGAAGTGGCATTGTTATCGAAATATTCAAGCACCTCAGCCTTTGGAGGCGGAAAGTTCTGGATGAGCGAAATCGAGTTATCGCTAGCGCCAGAAACCGTTCAGAAATGCCCAAAAAGAGAGCGGATGGAGTGGCTCACAGGTCAGTCGCCGCAAGCTCGTCGGTGAAATTGAATCCATGGCCGTCCAAATCCTTGTACTCCCACAACCACTGCCGAATGACGACGGCTTCCTGGACATCAAAGTTCTTCCACACATTGTCGCGCGGCGCGGTTGCAAGGATCGGAGAAATGTCCGCGCAGAAACCCGGTATCGAGTGCCCAGCACCGATGAAGGTCGAGTTGTTATCAACAAGAGAACGGCGTGAGACAGGCGCTAACAGTAGAAACGCAGCTGCAGACGTCAACGCAACGAATATCGCTAGTCGACGCGTCTTGGAGGTCGACGGTGGTTCATTAGGCTTGAACGACGGACTACGGTCCTCCTTCGTAGGCAGCACAGACATGGTCGAGTCAGAAATGTCGCCCGCAGCCGCAGCCATCTTCGGATTCTTCCTCATCAAAGCCGGCGAGTGTTATCTTGGTGTTATCTCCAAAATGCCTTGTCGCTTTGCCGCGGCCACCAAGATTTTTAAACTCTCGAGTCTAAAAACGGCTATTTTCTATGTTTTCCCAATTAACGAGTAATTCCCGAACGTCCACAATTCCGTCGAAAAGTTCCACGGGTCGTCTAATCGATCCTCCTCCGCTGCTCGGCGTTCATCACATCCGCAGCGAAAAATCTGATTTGTGTAGCAGTCTGTACGATTCTAAAAGAGCAATTGCATTCCCCGAGGGAGTAATAACGGACGCGCTGTGAAGAGCAGGAGTTAAAGCCACAAGTCAGTAAAGGTTTATCGCCGCCAGAGTATCCAAAATGAATTCACCAATAATCATACAAGCCGAGGGAAGAAGATCCCGTAGCAGGACTACGAGTAGACTTTAAACGCGCCATCTATGACTCTATGATCGCTGCCGCAGTGCGATCTCTAACGGCTTTCAAGAACTTGGCAAGCTCCGTTCCACCAGTGCCCTTCAACGGCTGCTCCGTCGCGACGCCCTCTGCCTTCGCCTCCATCGCAGCCGCAAGCCGCGCGGGCTGGATGATATAAGACGTCACGATCGTGATATGGTAGTCCCTAAGCCGCTTCAGCGCGCCAACCGCCAAGTTGTAGGCGCCCAGCAGCTTCGCGTCCTCTGCGCCTGGTGACGATCGCGCGGAGCGGGCGCGGGTTCGCCGCGAGGTGGTTAAGGAAGTTGCGGTGGTGCCGCGGCATGTAGAGCTGCATGCGCTCCAGGAAGGGCGACTTTTTCGTCGTGTCCGTCTTCGTGGAAGAGGCCCCCGTGAGGCCCGAGGCGTGCGAGAACTCGGCCACGCCGAGGAACATGTCGAGCGCGTGGATGAGGGAGCTCTGCCCGGCACTGGGCCCAGAGAGCTCGGAGGGGTAAGTCCACGACGGGTCGCTGTCCAGGCCGTCGAACGCCCACGTCCGCTTGTTGGGGTCCGAGTCTGCGCCGCGGAACCACGGGCGGATTGCGGTGTAGAAGACGGTGGGATCGCACCCGTCGCGCACGGTCGCAAGCAACGCCCGGAGATCGTCGATAACGGTTGCTAGCCGGTCGAGGAAGGTGGTTATGCGGCGCATGGCGATGTCGTCTCCAACGAAGGCTTCGTCCATGGTGGCTCGCATGAGCTCGAGGGCTTCGACCCCGCGCAGCTCCATCCGCGCGGAGGTGAGGTAAAATACTTGCTCGTCGTTGGTGCCCGTGAACAGCGTGTGGCTCTGGAGGTTGTCCAGAGCGGGAGTTGGCCTACTCGAAGGTGTCTTGAGTGTCCAGTTGTACAGCACTGTGTCCGCATATGTGAGGACAGGCGGCAGTTGAAGCTGGGTGCATATTTGGAAGAGGGGAATCGTAATTGGGGCGGGAACGACCACTGGCACTTTGGGCGGCAAGGAGTGGATGTAGAAGTGCATAATCCATGCGAGGACGAGATGTGCGCGGCGCAGATGGGTTTCCGACCTGATCATGCCCGATATCTTGACAACAGGGAGCTGAGTGGGGAAATTAGCTCAAATGCATACATGAAGACACGCAGACGAGGGTACCTCTCTAATACCCTTCCTCCACGATTCCGATCGGCTCATTTCCGCCTGGGTTATTCCAGGTTTATCGCCCAGCTGCAAGCCTTCCGCGATCGCACCATCGAGAGCCAGCTCCCAGGCCTCCCAATCTATTTGGAGCCGTGACGGGGGAGCCTGCGGGGGCATGAATCCAGTCCGATTGTCGACATCGAAATCATGGGCTGCAAGAGTAGAGGTATCGTAGACGCTCTCTGAAGATCCGAGAAGACCATCAAGGCGGGAAAGGGCCAAAAAATGGTCGGGGGGGATGGCGTCCATGGAAGTTGGGAGGAAGATCGTCGACGATCGTCGACCCACCAGACGACGCCGATGGCGCAATTCCCGAAGGGTTCGAAAAACAGGAGGTTTGTCAAAGGTTTGTCATGGCATCGGATCGCGGACCGGCTGTCCGTTAATTTCCGAGGTGGCAGTGAGGTGGCGATGTCTTCTCGAGTTCGAAAACGCACAGCAAAATTGCAAGTGCGCTGCAGATAAGTACATCAGCTTGAGCTGCGCTGCAAAGTGAACCAGGATAATTGTCGAAAACACAGATTTCTCTTCAGTTCAAATTCGGGGTCGGGCCCCGGGGTTCAGTCAACTTGGTTCAGTCATGGTAATCGCTGTTCGAACTCGGTCATGAGGCCGAGAATTCAACCTGAGCTTTCGAGGTCCGTCCGATAACTCCCTTCCGCATAGCCTGCGTCAGATTCGGAGCCCCGCACTCCTCAATCTGGGCCCAGAAGTTCTAAAGCAGTCAAGCGGATGTGGCGCGAAACTTCGGAGAGGCTTTATCCAGCGAGCTGTAGAAACAGTACACCGTTATTGGCGGGCTAAACACACAGCAGTGAACATGTACACGCTATTTGGACGGATAGATTGGCGCTGACTGGAGAGGGCTGTTAAGTTAACTGCCAGTGGCGACCAAGACAACCGAGATTAATTCGCCGGCGACCAAGGTAAACCTGGAACATTGTCATCAACAATACAACATCAGTTCGTTTGCTCCCATGAGTACTACGTCACCCCGTCTGGTCAGAAGCTTTCTTTGTATCGAAAACTGATTTTGCACTCACAACAAAGATCGGATCTTCACGACATTTACACAGAGCTGTGAGGGAAATCTTCTTCGATGGTTGTGCCGGTGCCGCGTTTCGTGTTCGTATCCACTTGCATCATCGAATGAGGACACAAAGCGACTAATTGAGCATGCTGGCCGCCAGTAATTGACTCCGCAGGCCCTTCCAAGTGGTTGAACGAGGATTGGATGATGCCTATCCAGGGCTGTACCCAAGTGTCAAGGGGTCGTGGTGTATTCTGGCCGGTCGTGCACGTACCAGGATTATCTCCGCATCCGCCATGGTTGCATCAAATTTGTGGGTAGGTCCAGCACCAAATTAGGATTGAACAAAGTAGCCGAATCTTGATTTAGGGTAAGCGCAAGCGCGGCCCGGGGTGATCGGTCGTCCTCGCTTAACGTTGAAGGATTCCGGTTTAGGATTGGACAAAGAGTTTTGAACCGCACACGCAGAGTTACAGTGCAGACTTACGGTTGAAACACTAAACATCGTCGGATCGACAGAAAACGTAAATATGTATTGGTTCCGTCGCGCTGTTTGCCTTGATGAAAACGTGTGTGCAGGATGAAAGGTCGCGAGTGGCGGATGGTGGCGAGGCGGGTGGCGGATTGGGGTGGAGGTAAGTGCTATCTACGTCATCGGAAGTAAGTCGAAATAATAGGACACAAAAGCAGCCGAAACTATTCTTCTATCTCACCGGTCTCGAGCGGAGTAGGAATGAGTTTCAGTAACAAAGACGGGTTGGCTTGTGAATATTGAACGAGTACAATTTTATCACTTCACTTCTTTGTGAGGCGAGAGAAGCCATTTTTTCCTGTAACGACTCGACATCTTCTTTGTGTGTGCCATATCCGGAAGACGCCTACACAGAACTGCAAGGAAAATTGACCGGACGGCTCCGTGTTCGCGTTGATAAATTTAGCGAGCCCCCGATAGATTTGCACCGACCTGAGAGGAACGCGACAAATCAGCCGAATGTGCAGGGTCAATGCTCACTGAAACGTACTGATTTGCGCCGGGAGGTGATTCCAGGTGCAGCTGGCGACTTGCTATTTCACGATGAACAAAGAAACGAGTGTTAGCTGATCGTTCCACCTTGAAATTAAACTCTAGATGAAAGCGTACCTCGAACAAGGCAAGACCGTCTTTGTGTGATTTTTGCGTGCAGAAAAATACGTCCTCTGCAGCAGTGAGAATTAGATGACCATAAGCACCGATGCGCAACTGCATCACCAGATTGATCGACAGGAGCCGAGCGCTATAAGGCTTTAGGCGCTAAGCGTTGATCTATAGATCTGAGACTCTAATAAACGACATCTGGGCCCTGGCGCAGATTGCCTCGTGTGAACTCGATAAAGCGCAGACGCCGAATCTATCAGGGGGAGTGGGTCCAAAGATATCAAGGTCCCAGACCTCACAGCAGCAGCAATTGCGCGACGAACAAAGCTGTGAGTATATGTGCGCCACAGCTCACGAGTCGCTGCTGGCGCCTATGAGGGGAATGGAAGATACGTCAGCGAAATTAATCGAGGATCTTGAGTGCGCAATTGACAATTGAGCAGAGGGACGCGTGGAAAGTGATCTGAAGAAGTGCCATCAGTCCAATTGTCGGAAATATCACACTTCCCGATTAGGACAGGTTTTATTGTTTTCTCTTCTTTTGTCTCCCCCCACGCCGAAAAGAAGTCTATGTCTCACAACACTTCAGGCTCGGCCTTGACAATAAGGGATCTCGTTTTTGTTGTCTTGCCTCGATCATCTTGCCCCATGCATAGCCCACAAAGACGGCGCCAGATTCATATTTGCTATATAACCGATCCAACAACAGCCCCTCCGATACTGACCCTCGTCGATCCTCTCACATCACTATACGAGTCAGTTCCCTTCCAGGACAACAATGGCCTACTACACCCAGCCTGCCGCCGCCAACTATCATACACCTCCCGCTCACTCTGTCCGTCAACGCGGCTACCGAATCTGTGATCAGTGCGGCGCTGCCGAGACCCCGTCGGTATCAAGATTCAGATTATGTGGTGGTTGCGTGCGTCTTTCCGCCTCCTTAACAACTGCACGTCCTTACATGACTGTTTCTGTGTAGATGACCACACAATATTGCGTGAGTGTTCTATCTAGCTCGTCGATCTCGAACAGGTTGACTCATTGTGCTTCACAGTCGCCTGGTTGCCAAAAGGTCCACTGGCCATCACATAAAGCCATTTGCCAGCACACTGCAGACCAAGTCTCGGCCGTGAAACAGCCAGCTTCGGGCTATGGTGGAGAGAACGTCGCGAAAAGCCTGCGCAAGTTCACCTCCGCACACGCCGCACTGTTCGGATGGGCCGGTTTCCAAGCTCTCCAGCTCAAGCGTATCCCCGCCAACGTCCGCCAAAACGCCCTCCTCGTCGAGTTGGCCCCCACTGCGCACCTCGAGTCCCACCGTCGGTATGTCTCAGATTAATTTTCTTCTTTGTTCTCGGATCGCGAACTGACGGATCACAATTATTAGATTCTCGATCGCGGCAACTCACGTTGTTCCGCGAACCTACATCTGCGATCCGTTGGTCATCGCCGATATCCAGCGCCGCGAGGAACGGTGTCGACAGAACGGCGGGATCGGGACGGCTGTCATCATCATCCAGTGCGGAGGGATCAGCCAGGTCATGCCCGTCGAGGTGGACCCTCCATCCAAAATCTCCTGGGACTCGCGCGACGACTGGGCTCGTGTCTTGCACCACTTCGTCGAGACCGGCCGGACAGACTTCCAGCCGATATCGACCACTTCTCGGGGGTGAGTAGTCGCTTTCCCTTTTGTGCTATTTCCATACTGACGCGCTCTTCACTCAGCGTCTATTACGGATGATCCCCCTTTCGCAAGCCAATTTCTTTCTACATCTGCATACGTCGGCTAGATACGCATTTTCGCCGCACACGTCCATCTCATCTTCGAAACCAACAATCGCAACCGCAACCGCATCCTGGGGATCCCTGTATTACTGTATCCGTATCGACCACACTTCATTCGCACTCATCGGGTCATTATATTTATCCCTCCTTCGACATGCCCATCTCATACCCCAATTCACTGTCGCACTGCTTTGATATCAACTTTTGCAATGTTGCCTAGTACATCTTCCAATAATTGCATCTCTCTATCGCCTCATAATTGCCTTAATTCTTGAGTTGAAGCGAAGAGTACCTCTGAACGAAGTTGACCCCTGTCTCCGGACCGATAGGCCGAGGATCCGCTCCGACCGTTTTTCTTTGCCGATCACATCTCTTCTACCCCTCAACGATGGCCGCAATCGATGTGCGTCTTTCCAGGCGTTGAATTTGCCTCTTGCTAGCTCACACAGATTCTTGTTCGTTCAAATCCTCGGTCAACTACATGCTTCACACCAACGCCGTTCCAACATCGCTGGAATGCGCTTCAAGTTGGATCTCAGAGCACATCCTGGTTCGGCCTCGCAGGGATCTTGCTGTGATCGACGAGGAGACAAAAAGCGTCCAGCGGACGCTCGATGAATTGAAGCGTAAGCGCGAGATACTCGCAACAGATATCGACGCGCACTTTGCGTTGTTGTCTCCAGTTCAGGCGGCTGCCTGATGACGTCTTGCGCGAAATATTCGTGTCTTCGCTTCCGTCTACGCACAACGCCATTATCGCGGGCGGAGAAGCATCCCTTCTCTTATGCCATGTGTGCTCTGGATGGCGGAGCATTGCGTTCACTACTCCCCGGTGGTCGTCGCTGCATGTCGTTGTTCCCAACCAGTCGCACCTCCAGAACATCGTATTTCTGGAAGAGTCTTATAGGCTGAATCATGGCGGGCAGAACGGTCATCGCCAGCCGGAGTTGTGGCCACAATTATTTCAGCGGATCTCCCCAAGGCACTGCCGAGCTTCACCGAACACCGGCAAATTGTTTTCTCGGCGAGCTGGTTTGCGTTCCCAATGTCGTTCGGCTTGATCGCCCACCATTTCAAGGAACTCCGATTCGAAGCTAACATTTGACGGAGATCATCGAACAGAGTTCTATTATATCGACTGCATTGTAGGTATAGTCGTGTCATGACAATGCATCTAACTCCACCGCCGTACCCGCCCGTGGCGCGCTTTGGGTTATATTGGTGTGGCGTCGGGGATTCAGACCTATCACTTCTTTGTCACCCCTTGCTTGAGATAATGGTTTTCAAGAGCATACCAAGCCTCCCGTCCCCCACTTTGGATTGGACTGCTTTGGCGTCGTATATCCCCTCGTTGTCACAAATGCACCAAAATATACCAGCTTTCTATCGAGCTAAACCTACTCGTCCGACAATCACTGGCGGGGCGGAGTATATCTATTTCCGTTTAGGTCCAAGCTCAAGCCACGGGTCTCCGCTGCGTATAAGAGGAGCACGCACCGCCGCTTGTGATAACTGCCGATCTCATCCTCAATAATGGTGCTTCGCTCCGGCGTGCACGGTTTCTTGACTCTTACCTCTCTGGTCCTACGAGCAGCCTCCTTACCGACCTGTCCGGACACATCTAAATCCGATTTCGACTTCGTGGTCGTTGGCTCCGGTGTCGGAGGAGGCCCTCTTGCTGCACGTTTGGCCCAGAGTGGGTTTTCAGGTAACACGGCAAGTCACTCCGACGGTTATGATCTAACATGGTTATTTTCCAGTCCTGTTGGTTGATGCAGGGCACGACGTCGTGAACGTAAATACAACCATCCCTTTTTATCTTGGTCGCGCCGTCGAAGGCTCGTTTATTCTTGCACTGAAGAATGAATTCTCACGGTTGGTTTCGCAGATCCGCAGTTGGAACTCAACTATACGTACAACGAATACTCTCCGGGAGCCAAATTCCCTAGAAATGATTCATGGTGAGCTCTCTCGCCTCCGATCGGCTTCTGGTTCCCCAGAGCTGTTTAGGTATCCCCGAGCACGCGGACTCGGCGGCTCGACGGTGAGAATCTTCCATTTTCCGTGGCTTCCACGCCGGGCGCGGCGCGCTTAATTCTTTTCACAGCTCCACAATGCCATGCTCAACAATATTGGGGCAACCAAAGGCGATTTCGACGGTCTGGCCACGATGTTTAACGACCCAAGCTGGTCGTATGACAATATGCGCGATTACTTCAAACGGATCGAACACAATTTAGATTTCAATAAATCGGACCCAGATCACGGCTTTCATGGATGGTTGAAGACGAGTGTCAATCCCACTTCCATTCTGGCGAACCCAATATTTGCAGGTACAATAGTTTCCCAGATACAATCGTGATCTCTCTTTGACTCTGAATAGATGCGCAGTTGGTCGACATCGTCAATACACTGGCAGCATCCGGACCAGCCATCGACGATATCAACAGCGCGGCGAACGAAGCAGCCATCGGTGTTGGGATTCCTAGCTATACGATTGACGAACACCACAACAGATCCTCCATCCGTGATCACCTCGTTCGCGTTGAAGAGCGTTACGAAAACCTACAGTTTGCTTTCGACACGCTTGCAACTAAAATTCTGTTGTGCGACTCTGGAGGACCACCCGTTGCGTATGGCTTGGAGATCGCGCCTGGGGCCGCCTTGGCCGTGGCCAGTAACTTCAATGGCAAAGGCCAGTTGCAAACAGAAGTCATTACGGTGCGATACGAAGTCATAGTTAGCGCTGGTGTGTTCCAGTCTCCTCAATTGGTGTGTTTATTTCAACCCCGGTGTCGTTCCGTTTATTGAGCCCTTATTAGCTCATGGTACGTCGCGGCCGCTCCTCCGCCAAAGGCTAAAATCCTGATTTTTCCAGCTCTCTGGCATAGGTGACCCAGACCAGCTTTCTCAACATGGTATCGAACCAATCGTCAGTTTACCCGGTGTGGGAACCAACCTTCAAGGTGCGCAACACAGTAACCAGTTTATGTCTGATTCTGCATCCAACCACGAGAAATCCAGATCACGACGAAGTTGCTAATGTCTGGACGCTCAAACAGAACTATACGGTGTTCGACGGCTGCACTGTTCTCTACTCACCAGAAGACGACCCATGCCTGAAATTCTGGATCGACTCCGACCATCAGAATCTCTACTCGCTGGGGGCATCAATATTCATGATGACGTCCAAAAGTTTACCCTCCCTGTCCGAGCCAGATATCATGATTTCTTGGGTGCCTGGTTTCCTCCGCGGCTTCTTCCGCGGTTTCCCACAACAGCTGGCCGACATTCACAACGGTTTCACTGCAGTCATTTTGAAGGGCAATACGGCAACCCGTGGTGTTGTCCGTCTGACCGGTAGCCATCCGCAGGATCCGCTGCAGATCGAGAAGCGCCACTTTGAGGCCACTGGCGGGTGGGACGATATTGTTGCTATCCGCGAAGCAATCAAAGTCGTCCGAGGCATGGTCGAACATTCAAATATCACCATGCATATCGATGGGCAAGTCTTCCCTGAACCAGAGGTGCAGACGGATGAGGAAATCGAGAATCATATTTTGGAACATGTGTTTGGTATGTTGTTGCTTCGGGTGTGAAACTTGGGCTAAATCTCTCGCAGGCCATCACGCCTGTTGCACCAACCCAATAGGTACAGATGATGGTGGGTTTGCTTCCTTCGACCGATGTACGAGTTCTGATTCGGTTTGCAGATCCTAATGCAGTTCTGGACGGCGATTTCAAGGTTCGGGGAGTCGAAAATCTCCGAGTTGTCGATATAAGCTCCTGGCCCAAAGTTCCCGGATGGTTTGTGACGACGCCGACCTACATGGTATGATTCCAGTCCTTCCAACCTCATCTTTCCTTATTCCTCTCTAGATATCAGAGAAAGCGGTGGACGTTATTATCGCTGCTGCCATCAGAAGCCGGGAGGGAAGCAGTCTACTCGTCCAGGTTGAGAGGTGGAGGCCGATTGCCCCGTGATTTATATAATCGATGCTATTGCACAATTGTAGAGCTTGGACCGTGGGAAGATCCCTCCATTTCATTGATGGGATTCAGGAGTGGGTTGGAGTATAATCTGACGTTTATTGGGGCGCCAGCGGCCATAGACAAATCCTTGGAGGAAGATAAAAATGCATGTAGGTACGGCCTGAGGGTCCACTGCCGTTGATATGCGCCACCTTGTAAAATTTGGGCGAGCCAACGAAGTATGAGCGATCTGCATGTTTTCATCATCCATGTGTTTCGATTTTCAACATTTGAGATTACAGGAAAGCGTGATAATGAAGTCCAAGTACACCGTACAAATAATTAAGATGACGACAAGAAATCGCCAACCACATTGAAGTATCTGACAGGCTCCTCATAGAAAGGCATATGAGTACTGGAACGTAGCTGTATCCATTTACACCTAGGGATGGTGTGGAAGAAAGGAGCCACCGCGATATCCTGCGCCATATCACTGAGGCCGTTGATAACCAGCGTCTGGCAATGTATTTCCGGCAGCTCGTCAATGATAGACCAGCTCTTCAGGGTGCCAGATATTTTGAATTCGGATGGACCGTTCCTGGGTTTAATTTTAAACCGTGGGATGCCGGGCGACGAAGAAAACCCACATAATTAGGTACAGGCGGGAATCGTCCAAGAGGTCTGTGAACGACTGTAGCAGCTCCGTCGGCCATGGTTTCAGGGTGCAAAGGTGCGTCTCGTTGAACCGCTGCATCGCATCCTGATATTCCTGCGCATCAATGGTCCCCGCGCTTTCGTGCTTCTCGATAGCGGTTCGTGTCCCCAGTGGGAACGTCGCGAGCAACGCGTTAGTGCCGACGGCCCACAACTCCATCGACGCGGGACAATTTGTGAGCACGAGGCGTTGCAGCCCTGATGGCCGTCTCCGCGCAGCGTACGTCGCGGCGAGCATCCCGCCCCACGCGTGTCCAAGCAGCGAGAATCTGTTTGCCACCCCGAAATAGGTGATCACGGCGTCGAGTTGGTCCAAGAAGACGTCGAGCGTCCAAAACGCTGGCCCTTTATTCGGGTGTGTGGAGGACCCGCATCCTAGCTGGTCGTAGAAAATTACGGGTATACCCCACGTCGCGTGCAGTTCAGTGTGGGGTAGCGTGTAGGAGTGCGAGAATCCCGGTCCGCCGTGTAGAACGATTAGCGGGCATGCTGTGGATCCCGGCTCGCCGATAATTTTGAACCACGTCCGGACCGGTTCTTGGGCAATAAAGTGGTCGATGTATCCTGTTTCAGCTTTGGGTAGGCATGGCGAAACGACGACAGAGTCTGTCTTATCCATACCGAGCCCCTCTTGAACGCTGGATTAGAGTCTCGAATGATGAGCTGAGTCGTACCATCCCACTCCGTTGTTTGGTATCGCTCTACATTAGCCTTCAGAGTACGTCATGGCACGAAATGAATTGCACCTATATACTACACAACTTCGTCAATACACGGCGATAAGCTCGGCATAGATTTAACCAGTGCAAGCCCAGGTTTCAATCGGAAATATCTGTGTACTGCCAAGGGCAATACGTATACTGGTCACCGGGATCGCAGGGGCCTGGCTCGTATTTCAACGAGACGACGAGCCCATAGGAAATTAGATCTGCAAGCTCCGGCAGGATGTCCACTTCCATCGCACGGGGAAAAGCGATGTCGACGTTTCGCAGTGGAGTGGCGGTATCGGCTCGCGCTCTGATTAAGGACAGCACTGCGGTGTCCGTTATCTCGGAGAGCCCCTCTATTTTAAGAGTCGTTAGAATAGGGAGGGTGTCTGGGCCGAGGACGCGGAGAATGTCACCGTCGACAGAGGACGCGCCAAAGCCGAAGCTCTCCCATTCCGGTTCCTTTGAGGTTAGTTGGAGTGTCTCGAGGGAAGAGGGGAAAATCTCGGAGGATTCATTCAGGTCCATAAACATTGTCTGCGTGAAAACACCGGAGATTGCTAGGTGTCGCAGTTTTGTTTGAGATGCGGATAATTTCGCAACCAGGAAGGTAGTATCCTCAAAACACTCGAAGAATGCCAATTCTGGGATCCTTAGGTGCTCGAAGATCATTGCGGCGGCAGGCGACGCATTGTAGTCGAGACAAGTAACGGAAAGCGCAGTTAAGTTGGGTAGAACGATAATGTGATCGTCCGCTATGATGAGGTTATCGCCGACCGGGATTGTGAGGGTGCAAACTTGTAGGTTGACACAACGTTCAAGGATACCAAAAATTTCATCAGCTCGATCTCGGCCGTTAGATCTCAACTCCAGATGAGTAAGATATTGCCATGAGATCGAGGTGAAATTGGCATTGTCAGGGATACATGGCAAAGTTAGGTTCGATATGGTGGGAGAGCTGAGCAAGGGAGAAGCCAGCATGACATCGTCGCAAGAACTGAATTTAAGGCGTGTTAATTGGGGGACATTGGCAGGGGATAGGGCGTAAATCCATTGCGAAAACCAACCCAGATGGTAGAACAGAGGGATTGAAAAGTCGACCGATTCCCAGCGGTTTGCGACCGCGGCCATGAGCTCAAGAAAAGGGAGGACATGGGCGTCATCCTCATCCACCACGGAGAAGGAAATTCCGATCGAAAGGGACAAGGGAAGTATCCCAGAGCGTGCGAGCCATTGCTGTGCCAGAAAAAATATGGTATCCTGAAGCTGCGACTGGGTGGGAACAACGACATGCAGCGACGACCATAGCCGAGGAGTAGCGAACGCAATGCTCCGCCATCCAGAGCACACATGGCATAAGAGAAGGGGTGCTTCTCTGCCCGCGATAATGGCGTTGTGCGTAGACGGAAGCGAAGATACGAATATTTCGCGGAGGATATCGTGAGGCAGGTGCCGAACGGGAGATAACAGCGCGAGATGCGCGTCGATATCTGTCGCGAGCACTTTGCGTCTGCCATGTAATTTATCGAGGGTCTGTTGGATCCGCCGGATTTCTTCGTCAATCGCGGCGAGATCCTTCCGCGGCTGCACCAAAATGTCCGTTATCCAAGCACATTCTTGCGCGCTTGGAATGGCATTGGTATGAAGCAGATGATTCACAGGGGATTCAAAAGAGCAGTGGTCTGTGGTCCTACACATCAGAAAAGCTAGGGATATCTACAAACGACATACTTGCATTCAGCGGCATGGTGGTTCATTTGCAAGGGGAAATAAACATAGGAAAACAAACACAGCCACCGCTGCCACTTCAAGTTTCTTCCCAATTCTGTCCTTCTCCTCCCGGGGTTACCTTCTGCGACATTCAAATTAGTGGATCATGGACAAGAACAACTAGGAACACTGACGTTTGGCCTTTTCGAATCGACTCGGCGACGATTTTTGGCCTTCTTGCATGCTGGAGGTGATCAGGATTTGGGCTCAAAGAACCCATCTTCCCGACTCAAAGGCCTCAAAATACTTTCGAGAAATACTTGAGGGGATTTGGCGTTTAATTAGCCGTTTCGGACCACATGGCGATCTTTACGTGGCAAGAACCTTTCGTATCCGAGCCTTGCGTTTTCCTGCAGCTTTTTCGTGCGTAGAGTCAAGCTCGAAGAGAGATAGATTCTCAACTTTTAGATCTCAAGGTCTTCGCCTGCTTTCAATACTTATATTTTTTATTCCCCGAGGATTTAGAAGCGCCACCGTTCTTTTCAGCCTTGGCCTGGCGACGGATCCCCATTCACGCGGCTGAAGACGCTTCCTTCAGGCGGCACCGCGCCTGCTTTTCTCCAAGTTCTCTCGTCGGGATCGGAGCCGCAGTCAAACGCGATTTACTATCTCAAGTTGCAGTAAAAATCACTTTCAATCGCGCAGCAGAGGCCATTCGAGTCTTTTTCCTCTCGGACCGGTTTTTGCGGACGCCCTGCTTCCATTTTCACCCTTCACCTCTTTTGCAAATCACTCCCGCAATTAACATGCCTTCCCACACTCACCTTGACATGAACTAATTCACTTGCTCTTCTCGTCGCTTCCGAATTGCTATATTAATGTGGAGGGAACACTAGATTACTATTATCCACGGGAAATTTCTACGGCCTAGAAGCTGTCAGCTGGGCTCAGAGCGCCGGAAGCGAGCAAGGAGCGCGTTCGGGCGCGTCATTGATCAATGGCTGTCCAGCTTCCCCCACGTGTGCGCTCGGCTGCCCTTGCCAAACAATCGACCTGTACGCCGGCGTCGTCCCTGTTTCCCTGTCACAACCTAGAAGCCTCGTCGGATGCAAGACTTGTAATTAAAGCGCGGGTGTAGCCAGCTTGTCCAATGCAGAGCTGTTTCTTTGGCAGGATGAGTTCCCCGTCTTAGCAAGGTTGCCGTCCAAGGCGGTAAAAAAACTCTCCGAAAAAAAATCTCCCTGTCTAACTCGCTGCTTTTTGTCCTACTATGCGACTGGAGGATCTCCTCAATCCTGTATTGGAAGTAGATGCTCGTCCACAACTCGAGAGACTCCAGGGTTTCTTAAATTCGCACAATGGGCCCGTTCTAGTTCCTCCGGAATTACAGAACACACTCGTGCGCATTATAGATCAGCTGAAAACAATTAGGCAAGGAACCCGAGGCTCTGAGAACACCGACCTTGGCAAATCTTCCGACACGGCCCGTTTGGAGACTGTCATAGAACATGACATTTACATTAACGACAAAACAAAACTCTCTACGCTCTATCGTTATCCCCTTCATACATATATTGAATACCCAGAGACCGGCACAAACCTGTTGGACATCTCTTCCAGCTGGACCCCAAGAATTGGGTTCGCCCCAGTCTCAATTTTGCCTACTCTTTGGGGAAACCCGCCGGCCAATCTCGGAAAAGTGAGGAGGTTTTTTGCCCTGTTCTGGTCGATGCCGAGGGTGAGCTTGTTCCTTGCGTTAAACGTTATTCTACTTGTAAGTCTTCCGAACTTCATGTTGTCGTTCTCGCCAGAGTCTGACCTTCAGTGTAGGTCAGGGGCTCAAAGCCTGTCCTTTCAACGACATAGAAGAGTTAACATCTGGGCTTCACATGAAAGCGACGCGCGAGGACATCGAGCTGCGGTTACATGATGAACGGGAGAGCAGACTGGAATGCTCTTCACCTCAGCGCGATATATTCCACAAGACGGCTGCGTACATTGCCACTCTTCGAAATCAGGGATGTACGCGCAGACTTTCGGAGGTCACGATTCGCTCAAACCAGGAGAAAGAAGAGTATGAAGCTCATCAAGAACGGCTGGTAAAATTCCGCCGAGGTTATGTGAAGCACGAAACTTGCGAGGGCCGAATTGTGTTCAAGAGCGGTACCAAGGCGTCTCTGATGTAGGGTTTTTTTTTTTTTGCTCTCATTTGCTCTTGATTTACTAAATGTTTCCAAGGTGCGAACATTACTCTGCGCAGAACAAAGACCATGGGCCGACTTCACCATAAGCAATGGATCCTACGACTTGAATTATATCGAGGCGATCTTCTCCGATAACTCCCAAGCTATACATGAAATTGAAGACCGAGCGCGGCTTGCGGACTTTGGTCCCTTGGCCCAGTGTTCGTTTGTCTCCAACTTCTCCTCCCAAAAGTTATACTGCCGTGCGTCAACAATTCATTATTGCTGCTGTTCTGTCCTCATTCACATATTCAGCAACGGAGCATCGTGATGAAAGCGGCTTACTGTATCAGCCTCAGCTCGTCCATCTGGAATGCCTTTGTCGCTTCCGGGTATTTGAGCCCATTGAGAGCCAACTGGGACCATGCCCCTTCCTTCTTGTTATCACTCAAGGCGGGCACTCGCACCCGATTCCCCTTCCGGAGAAAACTCCCGCAGGAATTCGTACAGATCTTTTCAGCCTCCTCGAGAGCCTTGGCGAAGATTTGCCTGATATGACGCCTCGTGCATTCTTCGCCATCCCACCGTTCAGGCATTCCTTACACGTCGATTTCCTAATATTCAGAATCCCACTCTCAGCCACCTCCACTCTTCCCTCGCTAACCGATCCCATCTTCACACGTACATAGAGCAGGCGAAGATGATACATTTCCCTAAAGGGACGGATTGGAAAGGTGAGCTACCAATTCTGATTCTCAGGCTCCTACTTATGCCCCAGTACAGGTGTCTTGTATCGGAAAGAAATACAGAACTGATTTCTCTAGGGCTTGGGCTCCATCTTCAATCTCTCGCTCAGACGCTGGGGAACAGAATGGACTTGCATGAGCCCGAACGTTCTTTGGCGAGTCTGACCCCGTACGATCATCTTTTCAGACTACTCCGAATCTGTGACGTCCATGTATGTCGCCGAATCCAATCAGCTAATGTGTCTGAAGAGGTTAAAAAACTCATGCGGAGCCTGATATGTATAACTCATAATGACTGGGATGGCACGATTCTGCGCATCAAGGAACTCGGTGGGAAAACTGGAGTTGGTACGTTCTTCGTCTACTTTTTTTCTTTTTCTTAAGAAATATAGACTGGGTCAACGACAAATTGAGCTCGAAGTTCGTCTTCCCTGGCATCTGCTGGGAGAGGAGTTATATTCCCCTTGGCGATCTGGAAGGCGGGAGAGCGTTCAAGCAATCTTATTGAATCCGTCCACAGAGACGTCAACAGAGAAGGTGTTCATTGTACTCTGCTAGGAGGTATCATCAAAGGCCAGAGGTTCGACGCGTTAAAATGAAAACCCTTCATGTAAGGAAGCACTCAATGAACCGCTTTACCCCCTTTTCACATGCTTTCCCTCAGGAATTCGAGACCACTGGAATCCGCCCGACGTATCAACCTGTGAATATTGTTGTGAATGCGACCAAGAATCACAAACGTACAGGTTTGTTATTTTTTCCATCTAATCCGTGTGAGAAATCATGAGATTGAAATGAATGTCAGACAAAAAACACTTCAAAGTGTTAGCGGTTGCGGACTTCAAGATAGAAACACACAATGCTAAGCTTCAGGCGGCGCATGGTAAGGTTAATGCTGCCCGGGTGAAGCTTCAAGAGCTCTATGACCAGCGGGACGCCCCTGGCAGCGATCGGGCTATGCTCCAAACCCGTATCAGCACGACACAAAGAACGGAGGAGAGGGCGAGAATTGTATTTAACGAGCAGGTAGAAGTCGGGCGTTCTTTGATCGGTACAGGGAGTGGTACGATAGGTGTACTGCTACCATCTGAGCCGTAGCCGCAATACATGTGCACATTTCTATCTTCTATCCTCTGCGTCCCAAGATTCGCCATACTCTATACCGGCATTCTTCAACATCTGTCTCCTGTGGGTCGCTTTTTCCTTCCAAAATTGGAGATCGCGCTTCAACTGGGTAATTTCTTCGCCCGCACGGAGAATTGCTTTATCGGTAGCTTTTATTCCGTTCTTCCTGGCTGATATGCAGCCTTCTCTTCCACAGCGCACAGGGACATCAAAGTCATTGCGGGAGATGGGCGCATGTGAGGTGTCTCCAAAAGTCGGGTTAAAGGCAGTATATCCAAGAAAGTCGTGCGTGAGCTCGAGGGCGGCATAATCTGTAACTTCAGTTCAAGCAAGAGCTTGTAGCATACCATAGGCAACTTACAGCAATAGAGTATATGATGTTGGTCATGGTGGTACGGAAGAAAGAGTTGTTTGTTTGTTTACTCACAGTCCGCCTAGTCCAAATGCGATCGTCACGTTGCCACTGGAAGAAAGTCTTGATTCAGAGTGAGCGAGTGACTAATTCGAGGTGCCCGTAGAGTGGTCCAAAGTGGTGTGCGATTAGAATACGGACATCGAGAGGCTTGTATGGAAGATCTCCAGAAAAGCCGAGCCGAAGAGTGCCAGGGATGCAATAAAGTGAGTTATTGCATCGAGAATATCGAGCATAGTCGTTGTGAATTTATTCGAGACTGAGTGTGATACGAATGGTGGAAAGGAAGACAGGTCGGATTCCCTTATTTGGAGGAGTAATTCGACTAACGATGAATATCAATCAAATTTCGACGTCCTTTCCCATCCATATACATTTTGGTACGGCTACATCTCCAGCGATGTATCTACTTGTGTGTGTGAGATCTAACCAAGATTGGAGGTCAAGTATGAGAGGAGACATGAGATAAAACGCACCTAAGCCTGCACAATGTATTCAGCCGCCGCGGCAGCGAGCGCCTCATCGCTGGATGTACCAGTCAGATATATGATCACAGTGAGAAGGTAACGAAAGACTCACTAGTTGTGGAAGGGACGGTTGATGCCCTTGACGTGGAAAACGGTGGCATGAGCGTCATGCAGCAGACGGCACCAGTGGTCCCAGTATTCGACAGCGAGGTTGTACGTGTTGAAACGCTTCCACTTCATGTTATGGACCCTGAGGGTCTGGTTCTCCGCCAGCGTGCTGAAGGGCTGTCAGCTAAGCCTAAGCACAGATTAAAAAGAATAAACGAACTGATCCATATAAATGCCGGGGACGCGCCCACAGATGACAACCCAATAGTAGGCGTCTGCGTCGTCGTCGTGTGATGAAGTGCTCCAGCCCTGAGGGAAAAGAGGGGCAGTGCATGGGGGACCTTGGTGAGGCATGGAAGCGATGATTCTTGGCTGAGAAAAGTACTGTAGGACGATGAATGTTGGTATGCAGGAAACAACGAACTCACCTGGTTATATACACTACTTGGAGCGAAGAATTCTGGAAAAGCGGCAATAAAGCACAATGTAATGGAATACCACACAACGTATGCAGTGGCAATGGGGTATAATAGACGATGTCGACTCGAGAAGGAAATCTCACCCATTATCGGAATAAACTACAAGCATGTGTTGCATGGATGGTCCAGAGACGCCCTCTTCTCAAAGTGAGGTGAGAGTATCTGGAAGGAAGGCGTTGCAAAAGAAAGGCCATTGCGATGAAGGCGGTCTGCAGGTAATCCTAGAACCGGAAGAAGCAGGAAATATCAAAGTAATAAGCCATGAGGGGGCGGGATTGAGGCACTTTCTCAGAGGCCGCTCTGCGATGAACACGGTGGACGGGTAACCCTCAGCAGCGAGGGAAAAGAGGGATTGAATTGACGGCGAAAGTAGTCACATGATGGGACATGGCAAAATCGGGGCAAGTTGCCCCAAACCCAGTGTGCCTCCAAAAGACAGCAATGCACATCATAGAACCTGATATTTTAGTTCAGTTGGCTTACCCATCTCTGCCTCACGACACAACCTCTCCCATAGCATGCTACATGTTGCACTGGCCAAAAGTGCATTGTTTACTTCAGTGGCCATTGCCAGCTCAAACAAGCAAACAAATGATTACAATCAACGCTTCGGCATTGAACTTGGGCCACTTTCCCAATCCGATCCGGCGCTGCGGGCAAAGTTCATCATCAGTCGATGAAAAAACAAGAAGACATACGAGGAAAATCGTCGTCGACCTCGCCGTCCTCTTCGCGATGCGCATAATCCACCCAACAGCAGAAAGCCTTGTCGCCAGCTTCTCCTCGTCCCGCGTTCTCCATCCCCTCGTCGAGCTTCGGCAGCCAGCCCTCTTCGCAGTACATCCATAGCGCAAACCCAATCACCTCCTCCACCATCGCGTCCTTCCGCACATTGAGATCCATCGCCTGCCCTTTGGCGCGCGCGCCGAGGGGAAGTACACCGTCACGTTGGTCGAGGCGCCCTCCCCGCTCCCAGAGACGGCCGCGTAGAGCTCCACGAACAGATTCGTACTCTCACCAGATGAAACGATGAGCGCAGTGAGCGCAGAACGCTGCGGCCGGGCAGGGAGCGGTGCGACCTTTTTGCGCGCAAAGGTCATCTCGGGCGAGGAGACGGAGGAGACGGACGAGGAGCCGCTGTGCGTCGCCGAGTGGGTCCGCGAGGGGTTGCGAGGGGGGACTTCCGGCTTGCGGGGTTGGGGCGAGGCATCATTGCCGGTGCCGGGTCCGGGAGTGAGCATCTCGAAGTAGGGCCCGGAGCGGTCGGGGGTCGGGCCTTCAGAGACGGGGCTGAGACGTGCACGGACTCGGGGCAGGGCGAGGTTTGCTGTATTTGCACCGCTGGTGCGCGACGGTTGGTTGCTGGATTTGCACCGCTGGTGCAGACCCCGGGGCAAGATCAACATCGGGAGCCTTGACCCAGTTGTCCGCCTTGTCGTTTGCGGACACGGAAAGCGTGCTGGCAGGGGCACCCTGCACCAAAAAGTCCTTGTCGGCTGCCGCCAAAGACATGCGTTTCGAGGTCGATGCACGTTTACCGTTCACGCGCAGGCCAAGACCGCCTGTCCGGACTTGGGTGACCCGTCGGCATTGGGTGTCTGCGAGGTCAGTGGAGGGAGGGCGGGAGAGCGGAAGGCTGGTGTTTGGCAGCACCATGTTTGGCAACAACATCTTCACGAGACCGCGCAACACGGCGTCAAAGGGAAAATTGGGGCAAAGTGCCCCATTCTCAAAACATGCCCGCCCAGGTCATTCTGGACTATAATGTCGCGTCCAAACTCCTCCAGGGTCTTAATACAAAACACCGCACCTACTGATGAGCTGCTTAAGGGCTCTCAGAGACTCTGTCCAAGTCGCCACATCGACTTCCACCCCAAGCGCGTCCGGAAGCGCGACGGTCATACCGTGCAGCGCCAGCAAGACAGCTTGCCCTTGTCTCCCCCGTCTTTTCCATACCTTCCGTACATCCTGGTCCAGTAAATGTCACTCATGTGCCACGATTGGCCCGGCTGCGGCGCACGAAGAGTGTGCCACCTGAAAATACCAGCTGGGAAGGTATGTTTCTGCTGAGCAGCTTCTGAAACCCACCACTTACCTGTTTAAATTTATAGTCAATTTCAATGCCTCAACTCCCGTTTTTATACCTTCATCGACGCAAACTTGGCCGCCTATTGATGAAGACGAAGAAATGCCATCTCCCTTTTTGTCCCCAACCCCCCATTCCCCAACCCCCTCCTCCCCCCCCTCCAGCTTCCGACTGCCCTAGCCCTACTTCCAAGAAAATTCAAATGGCAAACGTGTTGCGCCCGGCGAAGAGACTGCTACGCGGAAAAAGGTGAAGCTGATACTTGGTCCAAACCCAGGTGCTGGCTCTTCTGCCAGCAAAGGTGATGACCATGTTCGTTGTGCTCGGAAAGCAGATGGTGCCCACATGGGCGCCGATCGGGATATTGGACTCATGGACTGCGACGATGAAGGGTGCACATCCTGCGGGGGGTCACATTACTTCCTTGGAGACCGGGGTTATGCATGACGATGACGACGATGATGGTGAGACTGAGGTTGAGTCCAAGGAAGACGACGAGAGCACCCGCAAGAAGAAGAAGCGCAAGACCAAGACAGGTTACAAGACCACAGGGCATGGTCCTGGCCTCACCAAGGACGCCGGTGCGTTGCTTGGAATGCTTGTTGCCGGTATTTTCCTCCGGGAGACCCGGGAGATGCTGGATCGTTACTTCTGAATATCGGACCGGAAACTGAGTCTGAGAAGGACTACGCCTCACCTCCAGATCTCCCGGGCGTCATTGGCCGCCTCGACCTGTTCGCTACCAAGAGCCATAAGTCGTCGTTCTGGTACATGGTCATGCTCGTCCAGCTAGCCCTCCATGTTCACAGGTCTGTTGACATTCTACTCCAATCTTCCTGTCTACTGAATTCTTCGCAGTGAACGTCAGGAGACTGTCAAACGCGGTGGTCGTCGTGTTCCGAGTTTAGACTCCATTGCGAAAAAATATAAAATCAGCAGTCGGCGGACTTTCTCCCGAAGACTTGAAGCTGGGACCCGCCTCGTGACTCTCTGCGCCGCCAGTGCGTTCCCATATTTCTTATCTCAACTGCTCTGCTCATAGTCGTCTAGGCTCCCCTTATATCCTTGTAATTATTGCCGTCCTCGGTATGCAAGATGACTTTATCTCTCGCCACAAGTCCTCCAATCAAGATATAACGGCTTTGGCAACTGCGCTACGTGAAGTATCCCGTGAGTTTACCACAACGCAATTAACCATGTTTCTGATGAAACTAACTTGAACTCCAGACGATAAGTGGGGCACGCTCGTAAAGCGTCTGAGAATACCCTTGGACTACATCCGCCGGAAGTGCTTTTACCTGGAAAAATACAACTTCTGTTATCGAGAGCCTCGAGATGCTCCCAAGAAGCCCAAAATTCGCCAAATCCCATTCTTCAGTCTCATCGAAACAGATGAAGTCCTTGAATCTGTCGTGACAAAGTAAGTCGTTTTATGAAACAAAATTGTATACTAACTCGCCGCAGTTGCCCTGATCTCCCACCCCGTTCTCAGTGCTGGAACGAGCCGCTCCCGCTCTGGAATGTTTTCACTGATCCGGCACAAATTCCCATGCCGCCCCTCCGTACCATCACGTCCAGCTTGGACTTTAAAAAAGTGGACTCACCCGTGACTTGGAAAACCACTGATGAGTGGACGTGGCAGCAGAGACTCATAGGGAAGGAGGCCGACATGTGTGAGGATATGGACGAGTTGGAAGAAATGGTACGCCCAAATATGAGATTTTTTTCTCAACCTGACGTCTCATCTTCAGATGGGTGTTCTGCATGAGGAAGACGGTCAAGAGCCAAGTCGATATATCGGGGGTACCATCCAATATTCTTGATGGGTAAGTTTTGTGTGTTCAATCCCAGCCATAGTCGCAATTGAATTTATTTCAGGCATGCGTTACGAATCGAAGACTGTAAGGGTAAACTTCTCGCAGAAGTATTTACTCTTCCGCCGGAATTGCTCAAGAGACTACAAGACTCCATTGCACTCCTCGAAGCTGCCTTTCCCGGCGAGTGGAAAGACAATGATTCCAGGCGTGAGCTGTACGCGTTCCTCTCTTGCCACTTCTCCTGGTACGCCCGGTACGGCGAAAAGGTTGGGCCCATAGCTTCGAATCCAGTGAGAGATCGCTTATCTAGCGCTTTAGGGTCATCAGGCTCCTCAAGACGCGAAACACATGAACAACGTCCAGCAGGACCATGGAGGGAGGACAAACTTTACCCAACGGATTCCGCACGAATCCAAAGAAATGCTGCAGAACCTGAAGGAATATTCCACCCTCGCCGACGCTTATGCGGATATATTTGAGTACATCCGGACTGTGGTATGTCCCTACTCACTCATGTTCTTTCATTCTCTAAAGCTTACCATCTTCGCTTCCCCTAGCTCGAGAAACGACATCCTCACGCATACGAGCAAATCAGTATGTATTGCGATATTCTCCCCATGAATGCCACGTCTCCTGCATATCCTTTTGGAGGCTTCGTCGTCAATATCCGGGTGGGTACCTCAGGACATAGAGACCCTGGAGACGAGCTTCTTTGTGTCGTTATCCCCTTCGGCACATGGGAGGGTGGAGAGCTGTGCCTCTACGAGGTCGGCCTCATGTTCGACCTGAAGATGGGAGATGTTCTCCTCTTTCCGTCTTGCGACATCACTCACTTTAACATGAACTTCACCGGCAAGCGGGGAAGTCTTGTTCTTCACTCTGATAGGGAGGGTAAAGCGTGGGTTCGGGACCGCCGGGGCTGGGGCGCGTATATCAAGCGTACTACTCTTTCTTAATCATACTACTGTTCTTTCTTAATCCTTAGTACTGCAAATTCACTCCTTTCTTATGAACGACTGGATGGAACGAACGATGAACGCCAATAGAATCAAGATTATGGAGATACAGAATTCAAGTACGATTGAGGTGTAGACGACAGAGCATCGACGATTCAAAGAGTTTGCGTCGCGGTGGAGTGATAAGTCTTGCTGCCTGGAAACCTAGTTAACTATCCATGTGTTTCCCATGAAGCAAATGATATAACTTACCGATGTACGGCAACAGGAACCATTCGATGTCGTTCAAGCACCCGAGCTTCTCCTTCTGGCCCAACTGAACGCCCTTCTCACCCAAAAATCCGGGAAGGAAAGGGAGGCGCAAGTGAGTGGGAGTCTTGAGAGCCGAAGCCGACAATCGCGAAAGCGCAGACTCCTTTGGACCCATCGGAAGGTAGGCTTCCCGACGGTTGCAAGAGTTGTAAATCGAGTTCAAGTCCACTGAAGGCAAACACAGTCAATATATCGTCGAAATCAGACCGAAGAAACGCCGTACGGAAAAATTGGCACCGAGGGTTCTTGTAGTGACAAACAGCATAAGTTCCTATATTGCCCCATGTTTTGATTTGGGAAGACAGGGGCTCGGCGAATTCCTGGTCGTTGTTGAGCTGAATCCAGTCGGAGGAATGCATAGCGCAAAAACAAGGCCAATAGATGTTGTGAGAGACGAGGAACTCAAAGATGTATTCGGGTGGCACAGGAAGGCCGTTCACCATGGGCCTGAACAGAAATTAATTTCAACGGCATTGAATGAGGCAGAAAAGAAGACTTTCCATGCGGCTTCACAGGTTACATGCAGTTGAGAGCAGAAGACTACGAGCTCTGTCGACTCCCGCTGACGCATTGCTGCCTTGCCGTCGAATAATGCCTCATTCGGCTCTTTGATTTTGTGGGGAGTGGAAGCGTAGGCGGGCATTTTGGGAGCACCTGGCCTCAAACTGGGCTATCTAAATAGCTGAACGGGGACCTTTCGTGGCGTTCCTCGACAACGCCTTCCGCACTGATAAATTACTGAAAGTTTGTTTTATCCCGCTGGATTCCAAGGCGTTTCAGGTGTTTCAGTAGGTGACAATAAAAGCATCAAAAAAATTCATTTTATACACGCAAAGCAAAACTACTCTGGAGAGTTAGGGAAGGGCTCTTGGCCGGGATCGGTACAGCTATTGTTTGTAAGATGGAGAAGATGCGCCGGGAAGGAGCGAGTCAAATCACAGTCTGTACAATGGACGATAGCCGTGGAAATGACCGACCAGACATCCGCGGGGACCCCAATGCGCGAGTTCCATTCCATCATGGCCGCTCCAACGGGTTGGTCGATCGTTTCACCCACTTTCTTGGGCCTCTTGTCGTTCCGGAAGGATCGGAAACGGAATTCGGGGATGAGTGCGTCGATGTCGACTTTTTCGACTAGAGCAAGCAGTTAGAAATATAGAGCGATGGACAATAAAAGGACGAGTGACAAACCTTGCTTCAAATCCGGATGGTTGCTACAAACACCCTCCTTGATATGGTCGTTGTATCCGTAGAAGGAGAAGTGATTATTGCACCCCTCGCAAAGCCGGGTGCAACGCACGAGATTGGCGTAGTCGGCGTATGGGACCCCGAGGACATTGTTCAGCTCCCGGATAACCTGGCCCAGAGGCTTGTACAGAAAATCGAGGAAGTAGTAGGTACGATTGAGGCAGCCGGGATAAATGCGGGAGTCGTAGACATGAAGAACGGAGTGAGGGTTGCTCATGTCCCAGGCCGGATGGGAGGTCGGATCCTCTAAATCATTAGACGCATGAGTCCAAGGTGTAGTGGGCGCGACCAAGTCAAAACACACCTTCCAGAATATCCGAAGCGTGAATGGCCTCGATGTAGTCCATGAGACCGACATCTACAGAACAGAACATAAGAGATGGCAAGTCAGAAGGGAAAAAGAGGCTTACCACTAATCTTCCTGGCCACTGCTACAGCATCACGGAAGAAGGACTTCACATGGATTGTGTTGGCCACGGAAGTCGCCTGCCCAATGGGTACGGGTGCCAAACGCCCCCCAGTGGAATAGTTTTGGCGGGTGTAGCGCTGAGAAGGCACCGCCATGGCCGCGACTCGGAGCTGAGAAATAATAGAGGAGGAGGAAGACGTCGAGGACATAGACTGCGAAGAGGGCGGTGAGGTCACGGTCGAGGATGTGTACGACGGCGAGGAGTACAAGGCGGAGGAGGTGGAGGACTGGGAAGAGGGCTGGGAACGGTCTTCATCTTCCTCGTCCGAGTCATCGTGCTGGTCACCTTCAAAAGGGAGTGCGTTAGAAAATATATATTTGAATAAACAGAAGACCACGCACGGCGGTATCGTTCCCTGTCTTCCCAGGTAACAAGCACATTACGCTCCTTGAGGGGCTTGACGAGGACTGGATGGTGCGCTCATCAGCAGACATAAGAAATGAAGAAAGACCGAACTGACTCTTGAACGCACACGAATGGTCACGCGCGGTATAGTAGTCCGCCGTCCCACCCTCATAAGGAGCGCGCAGTCTCAAGACCAATGGATCGTAAGGGCCGCCAGTCGAGCGCTTTGTATGGGGACAGAAGAACGGAGACGTTTTGCCCCAGACGGCACTAAAGCCAGAAGCCGCTAGATCCACCGGTCCTTTAGAGGTAACGCGCTGAGGGCTAGACTATGTTTGAAATGAAATAGCGGTAGAATGAAGACATAACCATACCGCGGTATCTCATCCCAGTCGTTAGAAAAGCCATGACCCCAGGTGACAAGTTTTTCTTGCTCTAGATTCAGAACACGGAGACGTTGGAAAGCGTCCGCCATAGGACCATCAGAGGGCGGCGGCTGAACAGCAGGAGCAGGCCTGGGATGGGTGTAAGGATGATAGGCCCGGGAGCGGAACATATTTTTCTGAAGAGCGGAGTGCGATTGCGAAAGCTACAAGACGCAAATGGGAAGGTGCGACAAAGGAAGAAGACAAGTCCCGCCCAGAGTTATAAGATTGCTAGCCAGCCTCCTGCATTGCGACCAGACGTGCTAAGGGAATTTTTTTCGACGACGGGGAACTCATGTCTTGACAGCGGAGGGAGCGGTAGAAAGCGGAATTAAAAGGCGGAAGGAGAGTTTATTTGAGGTGTGAAATCGAGTTACAAAGGTCACACTGGAGCTTTGGATTTTATTTGCCAAAGCCTCCTCCTCCGGGGTTTACACCGGCCGACGTCGACACACAATGCCACACAGGCCCGTTCCCGCAGGACCCGGAGCGTTTGACAGTGTTCTGGCCTCAGATCAGCTCTTCCCTCTTGCTCGCTTGTGCTCTTACCCCTTTGGATAATAGTAATCTAGTGTGGACTCATTAATGTGTCCCATCTGTTCAACTTGCTCACCTCTACTCCAAGCCCTCCGCAGTACATTTACCCTACAATCGCCCTCATCCTCGCATTTTAACGCAAAAAGCTCTGGCCTGCATGTCGGCCGATATCCTTCGTATAGAACGCGAATTCGTTCGTGCGTTCACCATTCAATTCACCTTATCCTCACAATATTTCCAGTGCTCAAACTTCAAGTGCTGCGACGCCAAGTTCTCGGACCTGCATGCCCTCTTTGACCACCTCGAAAATTGCCATGGCAGCAGCGATCTCGATGACCTAGCGTTCTTGGACCCTTCCTCCACTGGCACCTTTGCGCTGCCGTCGTCCTCCCGAAAACTCAAAAACTTGTTCACTCGCGTGCCTCTGCCACCCATCCCGCCTCTTTCTCCCATCACTTCCGATTCCTCATCAGTATCGACACTAGAACCGTTCTCCGTGTCTTCGTCCGATTCTGAGATCTCTCCGGCTCACAGGTGCCCCAAACCGAGATCAGTTATTGTTCCTGGCGGTACGCGCGGCTCATTTCGTCAAATATTCATTTTTCTAAGATGCGATTACAGTTTCACCCGACGGCCCCAGGGTTTGCGCCGCGCAAGCTTCGACCAGCGATATCAAGCAGCCTAGGACCCCGGCCGCAGCCGTCTCGACTCCCGGAGCGTCTCCAGCCAATTCTGCGCCTGCAAAGTCTCTTCCTCCCGCGGCCAAGCACTTCATGGCACCCTCTTTCCTCGCGCGCGAGGACATCTATACCCCGGTCGCCGTACCCCCGACCCTACGACTCGAGCAGCCACAAGACTCCGCATCATCTTGGGGCATATTGACGCCATCCTCGTTTTATCTTTCACCGGCGTTAGGCTACTATCCCTTATATCGCACCGTACCTGTCCCTGCGCCCACACCCGTCCTTCCTCACGTACCGATTCCCGGGCGCGCGCAAGGCGTCCCTCAGAACGTCGAAGTCATCGACGTAGACAAGCTCTCCACACCCCCGCCCCCTCCACGCGCTGGCCCATCCTCGGCGTTCCCGACTGTAGCTACTACATCTTGGATACCTCCCCCATCACCCGCACGTTTTCCGCCGCCGCCATCCCTGCCGACGCCTATCTCGCTCGGCGACTCTGACAGTGCGATAACCTGCGTACTAGCGGGACCGACACCGGCGGTGAGGCAGTCCTGTGATGCAGCGACCCTCGCGCGCGCGTCGGCGGCGGCGGCTTCGACGCTCGCGTCCCTGAGGCACCGTTTCTTTAGCACCCCTTATCCCCTCCCGGTCAACAACGTGAGCGTGCCGGCGCCGACGGATTCTAATGACGCTGCGCGCGAAGAGCAGGTCGACGACGACGCGATGGGTATGGTCGGCGTGGAGATTTCCACGCCGGAGGAGGCGCAAGTCGTTGGGTCCGCTGCTGCTGCTGGCGCGACTGTATCCGAGGGAGAGGAGGCTCTGGTCGGCGCAGGTGACGAAGACGAGGACAAAGCTCCGAATGTCGAAAACGACGCCTCGGTGGATGACGACGAACGCTCGCAGACTGAAGCTGAAGCTGAGGACGCGCTCAAAGAGAAAGCCGGCGAGGTTTCGGGCGGGATGGACGAGGACCTCGATGATTCAGATGAAGAGGCGGAAAGCGTGGATGAAGTTCGCAAGATCCCTAAACCGACGCTGTACCTGAACGACCGCCCAAAGTTGTTCGTCTGCCCGGTAAGCCTGTTGAGCGCTGTCGACTCCTTCCATGCTCATCTTCTTCCTTCCTCGCGCGCATAGGTCCCCCTCTGCATCAAGGTGCGCATCTCCTTTATTTCCTCCTCGTCTCCCTCCCCTCCCCTGACACCGCTTTTCAGTCATACCTGAACTCCAACGGCCTGCGATACCACGCCAAGAAGGGCACCTGCGTCATGGAAAACGGCAAGCCATGCGACTCGTCCCTCTCCCTCGTCGACTCGTCCATCATCTTGTGGCCCGCGACCGCCGGCGCGACCGTCAGCCCCGCCGCGACGACGACCGACGCCGTGCGGGCGGAGAGTGGGATTACTGTTACTGCTATGGCTAAGGCTAAGACTACGCAGCGCCGCCGTCCCGTGCCCAGCCGTCAATCTGCACGCCTGGCGGCCGTGGCGAAGAACGCACCCCCAGTGCAGCCCGAAGTGCGTGGCAGCGTCAAGGCCCGGTCCAAAGCCAAGTCGACGGCGAAGACGAAACCCGCTCCCACCCGCGGTCGTGCACGCCCTACGAAGGCTGCTCCTCCCGAATATGACTCGTACTCGGACGACTCGGATGTCGAGATGGGCTACGGCGACGGCGAAGACGGGGACGACTCTGACTGACCAACGATTGCATAGCATACCCACACGTATCTTCGTCGTTTGCTGCTGCTGATCACTATCGCCCTTGGGCTTGGTGCGTCTTTCTGTCCTCCCCCCATTCTTCTCTCCGGCTGACGACTCGGGCATAGGCTGAATTGACTTGCGTCTGAATCTTCTAGCATTTCGTGACATGATAGCATCCCTCGTTTTGGCCTGGTCCCGCCGCGTCTCTACTTGGTGCACCGCCCGAGACAGATACGAATACTCACTTACCACATGGTCTCCCGCATTTTTACGCCTCGCATCGCACCGTATTGCTCAAAAGCTCACCCCCAGCATTGGCCACCCGTTTCATAGCATTAGCATTAACATTATCCCGCATCCCAGCATTTGCATGTTCCATAGAGATTGAGCACCGCACAATTATACTTATTGCATGATCCCTAACCTGTCCGTCTATTCGCTGCCAAATTTCAAGCGGAGTTCGATTTGTTAGCGCGCCGGTGATGTGCCGTTGGGTTCGGAAGTTGAGCGGCATCAGAGCCGCCGATCAATTGCCGAGGTCTGCCTGAGTTCGCAATTTCGTAGGCAATTTGGAATTGTATTCAACACTAAGTAGGACTGAAATTTCATGACCGAAAGTGAGCCTCGTAATACTCATTAGCGACCTTGACCGAGTCATATTCCACCATACGGGTTTGCATTTCTCGAGCTGGCGAAGAATACATCAGCAAAACTTTGGAGATGCCGCGAAAGAAAAGAATGTGGTTTACATTTCAAATAAGTTCCTCTCTTCTCGGGAACTGAGGCCTGAGACAGGGATTCCACATTCACGTACTCTCCTCGCTCCTTCCTGAGCGTCTGGTACGCCTCAAGTCTAGCTGGAATATCTTCTCTGGTAGTCCCGAGAGGAAGTAAACATCCGAGTGTCGCCGCCTCTTCAAATGCCATTGCGGCACCTTGGCCCATAAGCGGGAGAGTAGCATGAGCCGAATCACCCAGAAGAGCCGCACGTCCACGGATCCAGGTGGGCAGAAGTGGCATGGCTCTTAACTGCCATCTCATCGGGGGACTGTCGGCGGGGAGATCCAAGATGCGCAGGAACTTTGGGTGGAAGTCTTTGAAGTGATCCAGGATCTCCTCTCGGGCCACCGTCGGTTTCCAAGCTATGTCGTATCAGTATTTTAGAAAATCATCTATCCGACACACCTACTTGGGTCGTCCTGCGCCGGATCGCCGTGGTAGGCCACGAAATTTACGAGGGAGCCATTGCGGCACTTGTAAATGAAGAACATTCGGATAGGTCCCCCTTCTCTCCAAGCCACACTTCTCGCGCCGTTTATTCCGTCGGTGAGCCAATTAAGTTCGGGAATGTCGTCCAATTTAGACGCGTCGAAAACACAACGGAAGCACGACCAGCCTGAAGCAGGTGCTTTAACCACATGTCCGAGGATGTCAGTTCGAACCACAGACTTGAGCGGATGATTAATGTCGCAAGATTTAAGAGGGGAGCGCACGAACATGAATTCCATCAGCACCAATCACAAGATCGGCCGGAATGGTTTCTCCATTGCTCAATGTGACTGTGCCAGATTCAGGATCGCAAGCCGAAACTTTGCTACCGAGTAAAAGTTCTGCAGGCGGACCGTCGCCCTCGCCAGTCGCAAGGCGCTTGAGTTCGTTGTAAAGATCACTTCTATGGCAAAATATATCCTGTCGGATTTCAACGAAGAGGCCTGTCGCATGGATTGAGAACATACTTCGTCTTCCGATCTGGGAATGAGTAATCGCAACGTTTTTCCAATTCCGGTTTTTGCATCGAAGACTTCTGCCTGTATTTGTACTACACATGTAGCAGGCGGCCTCAAGAGATGAAAGACAGACGCACCCCATCGAAATCGACGGCTTTCAAGTGCTCCTTGGAATATCCAAAGTGTTTGAGTATACGGACAGCATTGCGCGGTATACCGATGCCGGCCCCAATCTCAGCCTTCATTTGAGCCGATTCAAAGATCTGCGAACGAATATCGGTTATGAAGCAAGTACTATCGACTCGGCGGGGAGGGGCGAACGTACTCGGATATGGTGTCCATTCCGCCGTAAAGATATAGCGGCTGCTAGTCCGCCAATTCCTGCGCCGACAATGGCAACATTCAGAGGACGAGGTGAGTATTCCGGGCGATCCATTACTGAATAGAGATCTTGTCATTCCGCGGTATTTAAATACCTCTCGGCTGCCTGAGAAGTTATCCAGTCTGCCAGCCTGTTGCCGCGGAGCGTCAATCATGATAGAACCATGTCAGGACTTGGGAGCACGGTCAGAAGGCGGCCAGCGAAATCCGGTACGTAGCTCTAGACTCTTGAGTTGCAGAGAAGTGGTCTGTGGGGGTCCAAATTTCCGTCCACGGGAAAGCAGATTTGAATGGCGTAGATGCCAGCGAGAAAATCTGGTTCAAAATGTCGACGTCAGTTGCAGTCGATAACGGAACGCGTGAAGTCACGGTCACCTGATAATCATTGATGTTATCATGTCACACCGCTCTTATCTGTTCTGAGTCTCATTCCACACCTTTGTCTCCTCATGTACATTGAGCTGGAGCAGCGCTGCAAATACCAAATCGCCCACAGGATTCCCAGCAGGCTACTTTCTTCGCCTCTGTTCTCAGCTTCCGTCACGGTCTTAGGCTGGTCTCACGCTGAAAGGCCCGTTTATCCGGTCCAAAGATAGCCTTCTTCAGCGGACGGCTCGGACAGAATTTGTCAGGCCAAATCTGATTAAAATTTCAGCCCCAGTCCGGGACTTTCGGACCCAAGCTGGGCAAAAACTGGGACACTCTGCGCAGTTCTGGTCCAAAAACTCTCCCACTTACTGCTACGTTTGCGCTTGACCGTGCTCCTGACACCGTCACTACCCTCACGGGCGATCGGATTTTCCTCGCGAAAATTTGCTGTTTTACTCTATGAAATTCGCCCTCGGCCGCCTGTTTTACTCTATTTGACTATTTCCGACCAAGATTTGACCTCAAAACCTATTTTTCTCTGTAGGTGCAAAATAAGTGCTCCTGGTCCCTCGCGGCCTCATTGACGAGCCTACGGCTCTGCCTGGCCAATTTGAGGCAGGCTGGGGGCCAGAAATTCGGCGCACTTGGTGACAACGACCGTCCAAAAAAAAAACCCCGCAGAGCCTATCCCGGGCGGACTTTCGCCATTTCGAGGCTGCTTACTCTATATTTCGGCCGGAGGTTAGCCAATTTTTCGCCCCGTTGATTCACTCTATGGCCGGCCGCCCTCATAGGTAGTTACACCGCTCTTGTCGGTGATCGATATGGCGGTTATCTATGGACGGCCGTAGTATCAGCGCGTACGCCGCATTTAAAAGTCGGGCAGTATCGAGGAACACGGCTAAAATGCAGTGCCCGGGAGACTCACCTCGTCCTTTGAATGTGGTTATCGTCGGCGCAGGAATAGGCGGACTGGCAGCCGCTATATCGTTACGGCGGAATGGACACTGTATCACAGTGCGTTCACGCTAACCCTCGATTTGTGTTTGCAGTTATCGTGACATTCTTTCGCAGATCTTCGAAGCATCTCAGACAAAGAGTGAGATCGGGGCTGGGCTCACTGTGCAACGCAATGCAGTTCGTGTACTCAAACACTTGGGATATTCCAAGGAACACTTGAAGGCTATCGATTTTGATGGGGTACGTTTGCTCGACATGTCTTGTCGCCCCGGTTCATGGTAGAATTTAGGCGGAACTTTATGACGCCAAAACTGGAGCTCGAACAACAGCCCCGTGGCTCATTCCCAAATCCGAAGACGAAGTATGTTTTTCTCCCATTCGACAGACCTTTTCTCGTTGAATTTGGACAGGATATATTTTGCCATAGGAATGATCTTCATGAAGAACTCAGACGTCTGGCAACTGGAGAAGGCGACGGACCACCTGTAGAAATCCGACTCGGCAGCAAGATTCTTGCATGCGATCCTGAAGTCGGAACAGTAACGCTGAACAACGGAGAAAGCATCTCCGCTGATCTGGTCATTGGTGCCGACGGAATTCATGTTTGTGCCGTCATGTTTTGAAAAGCCGGCGAGTTTACTCATTCGTTCAAGTCTGTGGTTCGCACTGGCATCCTCGGACATGTGGTAAAGGCCCCTCCTTCAGGCTTGTCTTGCTTCCGCTGTCTCTTCGATACATCGACTTTGAACACCATTCCCGATCTCGATTGGCTGACTGACGGAATAAGTGGGGCGAGAGTCGTGGCGTGGAGAGGAGGTGGACCCATTCGAAGTTTCTTCATTTACAAGTGCAGCAACGGCTCCCTTGTAAATTTAGTAGCCTATCACGCGGATGCCGCGCAGGATGAACCGAGTGAGTGCATTGAATAGACCTATGTCCATATGTCCACCGTACTGATACCTATAGCTTGGACGCCGACGGTCACCCGAGAAGAGATCCTGGACAAATTCAAGGGCTTTGACCCCAAATTTCTGCGCATCTTCGAACTCCCGGCCGATAGTTGCCCGATGAGATGGCAATTGAGGGCATTGCCAGTTTTACCAACCTGGATTCGCGGACGTGCAGCTCTTCTTGGCGACTCCGCCCACGCTACCCTCCCACTTCTAGGTCAAGGCGCCGCAATGACATTTGAAGAGGCTGCAACACTCGGCTGTCTGCTTCCTCTGGGGACGAACAAAGAAGATGTACCAGCTAGACTCAAGGCGTACGAGACGCTCAGGAAGGAGCGAGGAGACTATATGAATGTGGAAGCTCAGGCTCAGGCCGAAGTTCTGGAGAAGCGAGGAACTTATCTGACTTGTAAGCGACATTCTTCTCGCGACACATCCGACGGCCTTTTTTGTTGATGTGTTCTTCGCCAGCGCGGGAAATGCAAAGATATGTGCTCGAATATGATGCCATTAAAGTCGCCGAAGATTATTACGAGGCCCATTTCAGTGATAAAGTTTGAGGATTCGTATTTTTGGATAATTAGAAACAGCTTCTACCTTTTCAGCGGATATTCAGCCTTTTGTGTTCATCTGATTTCAGGCCAAAGTCGGAATAACAATAAACCAGGTTCAGGTAAATTTCGATGAAGGCGATTCTCCGCTCACCACTTCTTCCTGAGATTGTGCCCCTGAGCTCGGCTATCAGAGCGCGTTAAATAACGGTCACATGACTGTGTTACACTGTCACTCTCTTGTCTTTCTTCACCACCATCCATCTTCCCCACCATCCATCTTCCCTCATGCCAGATCTTGGTCGATTCAGCTGCTGGGTTGAAGTAGATGGCGCTAGACTGAAAGAGTACTCTCTCGAATACTCGGCGGACGGAACGGAGGCGACGTGTTGGATACCTTCTGAGGTAGACAAGGTACAAATACTCAGTCTTCTACGTCCTTCGACCCCACGAATTGAACGACCGTTAGGAATTCTCAGTGCACTGGACGGATTCAAACTCCACGCCTTCGCGAACGATCTATGGTTACGTGAAAGTGGACGGTATGGATTGTGGTGGTTATCCACTGCTCCTCGTTAGAGCGGGTGGGCGATGGCTGGGCACTGGTCATCGGGATAGCGTGAGTGTCTCCCCCACGACGCGGCGCTCTCTTCTCTTTGGGCGGCAACAATTTACCGGTGTGTGACCGTTTTCATGTGGCTTTACCCGAACCGAGTTTTCATCCAGATGACGATCGATTTCTCGATACCTCCATTTCGCCCGACCTGGGGACCATCTGCCCGGAGCTCGATGATGTTTTTGTGTACAGAACGCCGCCAATGCCTCGGCAGTACGCGGCGCTGCCTTCGAATGCACAAAAGCTTCATGAGCGGTCCAAGAAGGCCACAGGTCACTCGGTTCAGTGCGTCCATCCTACCCTTAAGTGTCTTCTACGAATAATGCCCGACCGTTGCACAGATTTGGGACAGAATTTCGTCGCTACGTTCCATTGGGCGCGAGGATCGACATAACCAATACGGTCGCCGAGTCCTTGAAACGACTCGCGAAATTTACCTTCAAGTATCGTCCCATCGGTGATTTTCCTTTTTCCCCCTTTTTCTTCTCCCATTCAAAGGCTCATGCAGTGTTGTAGATTTGCTGAAAGCAAATGGAATTGCGCCTCCAGACCCACCGCGTCCTGTGCCAAGGCCAGCCGCCATTGAGGTTATACCGGACGAAGATGAGGAAGTGATAGCGTCTAAAATCAAAGCTCTTCAAGTTCGTCTCAATGTTTGGCTCATCATATACCGCATCCTAATGGATTGCCATAGGATCAGCTTGCCGCTATTCGAAAAAAAACGCAACGTCCGGTCACCAAAGTTAAAAAGGAGATCAAGGTTGAAAAGTCGATTTTCTTGCCTGGGGAGGTGATAGATTTGACGTGATGAGACTCTTTGTTGCCCATTATTGATGTAGGAGCTGCTTAATCTACTTACTCTCATTGCCATAATCTAGACCGGAACGAGATGTAATCGAACATTTCGTGAGCCGTTGTTTTACACGAAAGGCTCCTCTCCTTGTAAAGGCTTAAAATTCGGACTGCCATGGTTCTGGTTGTCACGCGCCGTTGAGTTGCTCATTGACGCTACTAAAACCCAGAATCCGAGTCAAGGGGTGCTGGAACATCTTAGCAAAATAGCACCGGTCGGCCGAGCGCAATCTTGGTTCAACGCTGTTTCGCGTTCTAGTCAGGCACCGGCTGCCGGTCCGACGCTTGAGATCAATCTTTTCCGAAATGGCAACGATCAACCGGAGGCAATAAACCTCGCTATGTATAAAGGGTGGGGGCATCGTAAACGGCTTCCAGCTTCCGCGTCACTTCTCTTTCAACCGCAATTGCGCAAGTCGCCTTTCAGCCTCTGAACATTCTTTCAACTTCGTTCTTTCAACCTCGACCGTCATTCTCAACTTAAAGGTCTAGCTTCTGACGTCTTTTAACCTCGGAATGCTCACTGTCCTGAAGATGTTTTTTACCCGTTTTATCATCTTCTTCTCGACCTTCCTCCTTGCGTCTGTCAATGCCCTTCCTGTGAAATCCCGTGCTACTGCCTTGAACGTCGCGACATGCACCGACCCTGCGAAGAAGCTCGTAACCCACGATTGCGACGTGGCTTTGCTCGGAGTACGATCATGTTTGCTTTGCCCGGAGCATTCCGCTGACTACTTTAAAGCTCGGAGGCGGAATCGCAGGCGCGATGTGAGTGTTTACTGGCGTCTGTCTTAACGGGGCTAATATCTGTTTCCAGTGAATTCCTCCGCGTCAACGCGGCGTCCACGACGGCGGTCAGCGGCACCTGCAGAGTAACTGCGACCGCGGTCAATGGCGGTCAGTTCATTATCCTTTTATTCTCCCAGGAGCTCATGAACTTGGGCAATAGGTACCACAATCGACATTAGCAAGGGCCGCCTTGAGGGACATGGGTCCACCAACGGTGGATTTGATGTAGGCCCTTTGTCCAAATCTCCAGCCCCCACATTAATTCTTTCCATCTGCAGAACCTCTTGACAGCGTGTGGTCCTTCCCCAGGATCCATGATCATTGGTGGAGGAGCAAACCCCACCGGTGACATCGAGATCGCCATATCTGCGGCTTGATCTGTGTTAGCCAAGGGTGGAAAAGCGAGTCATGGCGATCGTTTTGAAGGGCTTCGCTTACATCCCATTTTCGATCGTTGTCAATGCAGACCGCGCTTGCTCTCATTTTCTGGGTGATGCCAGACTGTTCGCGCTTGGGCTGAATGCCACATCAGCCATTTGACATTTTTGTTGTGGTGTTTCACGTGTTTTTTGGCGTTTTGGCGTTGTTCACCAAAATCAAGTCGGCTTTTTAGGGTGGTGGGACAAGGACCAGGGCCAATATGTTGTGTGGTGGTCCAGAGGGTAGTAGAGGTACACAGAGAGGTCAAATGACCCCGCAATCGAAATAGCGCTGTGTAAGAAAGTCAATGTTAAATAACACAACCTTTCTAACACTGTTATTAACATGTAAATTACATTTCTCACATGAGGGGGTCCAGAGCCCATGTAATTTGGATGTGAGCAAGACTACATTTCTGCGGTGCCGGAGCTCAATTTTGAGCTCCGACGGCGACCGTATCAGCGTGGACATGAGAGTTGAAGGAGTTCAGAACACTGTAGCACTGTATTGTTTGCCCGGATTTTTTTCCGCGCTTTTTTTCAGCTCAGAAGGGCCTTTTCGCAGAGGAAAAAATGCGGTTACGTCATGTTAGAAACCCTGTTATTTACGAGGCCATGTTATCTAACACCGGGCGGTTTTCTTTCTAACGTTCCTCACACTGCCAATTTTGATTCTTACACAGCGCTAAATCGAAACATGTTCCGGAGATATTTGATGATCTTGTTCCGGCGTTGTCAGATTTTCGCCGAAAATTGTCGCGTTGCCACGTTGTGACGGTTTTGCGGGGGATTGCCGCGTTTTTCGGCATTGTTTGGCGTTGTACAATGCCACAATAGATTTGTCAAAAGTCTGATGCAAACACGAAGTTTTGTGAGTTTCGGTGACATGAAGAATCTCCGGCGCCAAAACGCCAAATAGGTAATTCACTAGGCGTCAAGTACAGTACTGGGAATTCCTACAATTGCGAGTACTTCTTTTTTTTTTTTTTTTGCAGACAGCTCAGTCTCCCCCCTCCCCAAACCGAGTGCTATCAGCCTCAAAATGAGCAGGAAATGAACTCGACGGAGGAGGTTGGAGACGGCGCTACGCAGTCAGTAATACACTTGGACTGTGTGGCCAGCTAGCCGCCACGAGAATCTTCCCGTGTCAGATTCATGTTTTACAGGCATTCGGCTGCTTAAAAAACTAAAAGGCCGATCTTGTGTTCATCCGAGTAATACCCTGAGACTGTGAGCAGCCGGCCGCCGCGAGACGTGTCAGATTCATGGTTTTACAGGCATTGGGCTGGTTAAAAAAACTAAAGGCCGATCTTGTGTTCACCCGGGCCGGAGATATGGATGCTGACGGTCGGAAAGGGAGGTCAGGGATTTGCTTCGGTGTATTGGGGATTTCACCCCTTCAGCGTCATGAACTCACCAGAAAGCCAAGTTCCAACACCGGCCCGGCGATCCCGCTGCTGAACTTGTGCCATCAAAATTCGGAATCTCAGCTCCATCGCCCGCCGCGCGCACACGAGACTCAAAAACAGTGGATTCCAATCACGGTAGTGTTCGCAAGCATTTTACTATACCTCGTGGCTGAAAACTAATGTCTGGTGCTCAGTCCAGTGATGGTATATTACACCGGAGTTCGCGCGCTCGTTTTTCAACATGGCTTAAAAGAGGTCTTTCATCGAAGGCCCCCGTATCAACAAGTCTCTTCATGGCACAAATTCTCTCCTACTTCGCCTTCCTCGCCTTTGGGCTCCCCTTCGTCTCTGCGCTGGCCTTCACAGGCGCAGTCGGCTTCGGCTCTATCGCGACTGGAGGCACGACTCCCTTCGTCGTAACGAGCCTCGCTGACTCCGGGACGGGCACTTTCCGCGATGCCGTCAGTGTGTCCGGGAGGAACATCACCTTCGCCGTCAGCGGCTACATTGTGCTCGCGTCCCCCGTGTCGCTCACGAGCAGTCTTACCATCAACGGGCAGACTGCACCTTCGCCGGGGATCGGGCTTATGGGCCGTGAAATTTCTGCGAGTGGAAAGACGAACATCATTATTCGCAATCTCCGGATGCGGCAAGGAAACCTCGACACCGACACCGGAAAGAGCGCATTCAACATGGGTACGGCGTCTAATGTTATTTTGGACCACTGCTCGGTTGAGTACGGTGTGTTCGACTCGGTTGATGCGGTCGGCGCTGTGAACATCACCGTGTCGAACTCTATCATCGCCCTGCCCATCGGGCAGCAGTTTGGCGCACATCTGGAAACGGGTGCGTGTTTTGTCACCTCATTCGTCCAATATCTTCGCTGCTAATTGTCTACTGTAGGCCCCGCAACGTGGTACCGGAACTTGTGGGTTAGCGCGCATAACCGCCAGCCGCTCACCAAAGCCAACACTCAATATATTAACAACGTTAGTTGGAATAATCTCTCCGGAATGGCCCGACTAACGCCTTTTACTCGAAAGGTGGTATACAACTACCAGGCAGCCTACACTGTCGCCGATACCTCGGGGTTATTCAGTCACGATCTAATTGGCAACTACTTCATCGCAGGACCAAGCACCACCAGTGCTTCCGATGACTATTTCCAAATGAACGCCAACCAAAAGGTTTTTGCCAGCGGCAACTTCCTCGACAGCAACAAGAATGGCGTCCTCGACGGCGCTGCTGCCAACGCAGTCGGCAGCGCGGTTGTTTTAACCGCCCCGTGGAATTCTGGGTCGACGGGACTTGCCACACTCACAGCTGCCCAGGCGTTCACGAGTGTGCTCGCCAGTGCGGGGGCCGCGCCGCGCGACTCTGTCGACGCGTTTGTGGTGGCGAGTGTTCAATCTTTGGGGACAAGCGGTGCCATTATTACCAACCAGGCCAGCACTGGCCTCGCCAACAACGGATATGGAACCCTATGATTCTGTTGAATAGCTCATACATATCTGTTGTAGAGCTCCTTTCCAAAAATCGAACTCCAACCTGCGCTGAAGTGAGTTGTCACGGGGGAAGATGATGTTAGCGAAATGCCAAATCTTGAATGGTATGTGCCCGGTTCTTTTGGCGGAGAACTTGCGAACTTCTTGTGGTTGAATCGACAGCCAAATTCAACAATTCAATAGCTATAGATCAATTCAGCGAGTAAACGATTTCTTGGCAACTTATGCATGCCTGCCTATAGACGTGACCCATCGGATGGCCCGAGTACTTCCCCGTGTTGCAGAAGCAGGCTCGCCGCTCGATGTTCAGTTTTTTGTTTCTACTCTTCGGGTTGAAAAGGGAGAAAAAATACATGGCCCGCAGATTTGATGATTGGAATGGAGGCCCGCGGTCAATCATATTCAATATTCCCGCAAACCGTCCACAGCAGGTCCAGAGAATACTTGTATTCTGAATGCAAGAAACATCGTGCCAGTTGTGACCTCTGACGTGACTGATGCCAGCGTCGTCTCTCCTTCCAGCTTGCCAACTTCATCGGCCTCTGGTGCGGTTCCACAATGGAGGAATCTATGGGAATAGCGAACATGCGAAAGTGGCTTCACACAATGAACGCTTCGGTGGCCTTGATGTGTGATGGACGACCTATTACCACTTCTGGAATTCGCTTGGACCCCTACATCCAAAGCGCGACTCAGTATAAATAATGAAGCTGCCACTCGCCGGTCTCCCAGAACTAGCCTCTTCCTCTTATCGTCTTTGCTACGCGTCATGAACACCGCCATTACATTTCACGACCTCGTCTCCTACTCATTGGGAGTCAACCCCGACGACGTTCCGGTCAACATCAAGCGCAATGGTATCTACATGCCGAAGCCGGAGAATGTCGACCAGGTGGCTGGGGATGTCGAGCTTGTTGACGCGACTTTATTCCGCACCGAGCCGGTGGACTACGACGACGACGATATCAGTACTTGGGAGTTCCATGCCCCGGTGGCATCGATTTCCTGGCAGTCAGACGCGAGCACGTGTACTTCGCCTTCCCAGACCCCGGCGCAGGACGTCGTATACCGGTACCGCGCGGGTCTGAAGGTTGACTTAGGCGAGTCTAAGCGCTCGTTCTCGCCAGAGACAAAATCGGACGAGTCCGGGTCATGGTTCGACGACTCCGCGTCTGGCTCGGGCACGAGCTTTGATACGTCCTCCACGATTTCCTCCCTCTCTCTTCCCCTGCCTGTTCAGCAGGAAGTGAGACCTCTTTTTCGGGAGTCTCGTGCCAACGCTCTCTTAGATATTGTACGTCCCTTTCATTTCCTCGAATGCGCTTTCCCGATCTTTTTTCCTCAGCGTGACGAGGCGCTTGCTGTCATTAAAGAAGATGGGCTCACCGAGCGCGAACCCGTTGTTTGCCACCGACCTGACTGCCGTGACACGCTGCCGAACATGAAGGCGTTAATGTACCACCTCCACATCCACAATATGCACGACCGGTGAGCTTCCCTGTTTTGTTACTCCTCCCCTTTGCTCACCGTGTCCATAGTCTATACCAGTGCGAGGCATGTGGGAAGCGCTTTGAGTCGCGTCGCTACCTAACGATGCACCCATGCCCGAGGCTTGCCACCTCATGTCCTTCGAGTCCCATCCGAGGTCTGTCTTTCTCATGTTGTCCCGAGCTTCTTTCCGAATATTAAGCTACTTTTCCAGACACGTTCATGCGCGTCTTGACTAAAATCACTTCGCGTGAATAATTTCCAGGACTCTCCCAAAATATGCTTTTATGTTCCCCAATAATTCCTCCACTGTATCTACTACCAATATCTCGCACTCTACTCTCCTATCATACATAGAATTACCGTCCTCCTAATTTAAATCTCTGGGTTCAAGGCTTCTGATACGTTAACAAGTACCCATAAATGGCAATCGCACTCTTTTTGATTTCTTCCACCATGGACGTCTTCGATACCTTGGTCAAGCAAAACCCGGCGACGCGCACCATCAAGATCGTCGACATGCACACTTCAGGAGAGGTACTGCTGTTCTACCTGTGCTGCTGCAGGCACTCGATCTGTTTGGTCAGCCCACACGGATCGTCGTGAATGGGTACCCCTACCTCGAAGGCGATACGCTTCTGGAGAAACGGCGCTGCGCCCGCGATAAGCACGATGATATTCGACAACGGTGCGTTCACCCACGAACGGAGGTTCTGTCCCCTTCAATTCGAAGCCTTAGGTTGATGCGGGAGCCTCGCGGGCACGGCGAGATGTATGGGGCGATTCTGATATCTGAGACCGAGCTGACTCGAGCGGGAGAGGCCGATATTGGTGTTCTGTTCTGCCACAATGGTTTGTGGACCCGAATTTTCTCCTTTTCTTTGATAACATCTCAATATTAGAGGGATATTCTACTATGTGCGGACATGCGACCATTGCCCTTGGCCGATTTCTCGTCGACACGCACGATCTGAATATATTCCCGCGCCGGGATGCGCTCAAGTACGATGAAGCCACAGGCCTGACGGCAATCCGCCTCCACGCGCCTTGCGGCGTCGTTCACCTCAGCGTCTACTCTGGTGACGGTCACTCCGACGCGACGCGTCCCGTGAGCTTCCTCGGTGTCCCCAGCTTCGTCACGGCCCGAGATCTTGAGGTGGATATCCCACCGTCCGTGCAGTGGAAGCGCCTCAAGGATGCCGGGCGCAGCCGCGTCAAGGTGGACATCTCATATGGCGGTGCTTTTTACGCGCTGGTGTCTGCGGCGGAGCTCGGCTTTCCCGAGGGTTTGCGCAGTCGCGAGCATGCCACCCTCTCAGAATTCGATGAGGCCACCCGGGCGCTGAAGAAGATCTTGTATCCTCGGAAGGAGCTTTTCGCCCACCCGACGGAGCCTGACCTGGAATATCTGTACAGTGTGATGGTGGTTGAGAAGACACCCCAGGGAGAGATTGGACTCTGCTTCTTTGCGGACCAGCAGATCGATCGCTCTCCAACTGGCTCGTGTGTTATGGCACGGGTGGCGCTCGCCGTTGCTCAAGGGCGACTGCAGATCGGTGATGGCTGCGACTACGAGTCGATCGTCAGCCTATTGAACGACGGTAATGGCTTTCGCGGGACAGCGGTGGAGAAGCGCCCTGACGGCGTGATCGTCAAGGTCGAGGGCAGAGCTTTCTATACAGGCGCCTCGAGCTTTGTCGTCGAGGAGCACGACATGATGCCGAGCGGGTTCACCATCGCCTTACCCGATTGACAATGCCTTACAAACTTGTCTGTCGAAACGAAATAACAATGTATTGAAGAAACTCATGAATTACTTAGAAAAGATCAAGGATCCATCGCCTTGCTCATCGCCTCCTCCCTGCATTCTCTTCCGCAAAAGTAATCCGTGTCGCTCTGAGGGAGCATCAAGCACATGATGCAAGGCGGGACCAGCCCAAGCGCGACAGCTTCTCTAATGGAAGAAGGGATGTATTAGGGCGACTGCAAGGATGAGGACCGGACACATACTCGCGATGCTTCTTGCTACAGTAATCACTCATCGCTCCTGAAGCGTCGACGTGCACAGGCTGGCCGCATCCGGGGACGAGGCAATCCAAAGGCTGCAGCGGCGCCTGAGGGACCGCGTTTGGGACCGCTGCGCCCGATGACGCGGGGGCGGGCGAATTCGAGGCGGACGAATTCGACGCGGACTGCTGCTTGCCCTGGTTCAAAAAGGGATTGTTACGGGGCGGCGGTTTCGGCTGCGAATTGGCGGGCATGGGCATGGGTGCGGTGACCGGCGCAGCGGGCGGCGCCGGTTGGGCGGGCGCCACAGCAGCGAGGAAGCTTTGCACCTGGGGAATGTGCTGCACTACTAATTCTGTGGGGACGATGAGGACCAGAATTACGACGCATCGATAGACTCCTACGCACTGGCCAAATACACGGGGTCAAGGAGTGGCGCCTGCGGGGCAGCTGCGTTGGCCGTTCCTCGTCCTGCGGTCTTGACAGAGGGTACTTGGGTTGCCGGAGGATTCTTCGCTGTGCGGTTCCCTGACGCTGGCGCCGCGGCTGCTCCAAGGGCAGCACAATTCTTTCCACAGAAGTCGAAATTCTGATACTTGGGCTTCTTCTGACAATACTGAGAGCATATTTGAGAGGATGGTACGGTAACCTTGGAACGGACGAACATTACAGAGGGTCGCTATCTGAGCTGCGCATGTCTTGGAACAGTACGCATGGGTGCCGTGCTTTGGCTTCTGATGACAATACTAACGCGGTCGAAGGTTAGTGCAGCCAAGTTATTTCAAATACGAGATATCTTACATCGCACAGTTGGGTAGCGGGAGCAGCAGGGGCAATGGAAGCCATCGAGAGGAAATAGTTGTTTATTGTAGACCAAGGACATGTTTAAATGGGATGCGCAGACAGGATGGGGGGCATGCGTCCGCAACGTATATTACTTGCACGTGTTGACGGCACCAGAGCACGGAACATGGGAACGATTCGAAGCCAGATGAAAGCAGTGTGAAATCGATAGCGACTACATTTCCCGGAGTTTGGTTCTGAGCCTCTCGAGCGCTTTACCGAGCTCATTCCGACCTCGTCGATCCGCACCGACACCCCAAAAGGCATCTTTGTCGGAGTCCTGCAAAATGTATCAGCCGCTAATATCCAGAGGTGTAAACATAGGGAAACCTCGACAAGCTCTGCGTCCTCGGTAGCCAAGAGCTCTTTGTTCAGGCTCTCGTGCTGCGTAAATTTGTGCCACAGGGCTAGGTCCATCTATGGAGGTAATATTAACCACAGTGGCTATAGACCAGTGTAAATAAGATACCATTTGAATATTGACGTCTTTCCAGTCAGATCTCACTTCTGGCTGGAAGCGTCGGGCCTCGGAGAAAGCGACACTTGGACGCTCTGAGCAAGTCCTGATGTGCTCCGCAAGCCTCGGCCGATGCGGCTGAAACTAGAATACATTGGAAACGCCTAGGTTGCCCGCACCATTCACTCACTTTAAATGACTGGAAGAGGTGCTCGCTGGTGGGATATCGCTTGTTGTCGTAGAACACCGGATGGGAAGAGAAGTTGGTAAACCCGTAGTGCGGATCGGTTTTATGATAGAAAAGAATGCGCGCGCGTGTCGGGGTGCGTGGGGAGCCGCGAGGGGAGCCGCGAGGGGAGCCGCGGCGAGGAGAAATCAGGGTCATATTCGGGATTTTAACCCCCATGTCCGCCCTGGACTGACGGTGACGATGATGTGCACTGGAGCGCCGAGGAACTTCGACAATTTCCGCTGCCGGTTTAACCTCAATCTCCGGACAAAATAAGACCGGTCTATCCAGCATTGACCGACTATCAAGACGGATTCGGGTTGTTCGACGAGACGCATCTCCTCCTGCTGTCTCTCCGAAGTCGAGGATATTGTTAAGTTGTGCTGTATCCCACTGGGATGGTGGGAGGTCGGTCGTAACATAAACAGATCTACGCTGCTCGATGCGATAATGCATGGGGGAGGTAGGGTTGGGAGAGGTCGGAGAAGGGTCGGGAGAGTCCCAAGGGGAGACCATGGTCGTGCTTGACGAGGTGCGGGTGACGATAATTGGGGTTGGGGACTGCATCGTAAAATAATGAAGCTTCCCGCCAACGCCGTGGCTGTTTTAATAACACTGAGTGGGGCGATACTGTGCTGATCCACGTGTGAACCTTATTGCAGACTGGAAATGGTCCGCAATGACAGCAAAGGGTTTCCTATCTTCCCGCACAGAATAAAATGAAATTTCCGCGTGGGGCTCGGTGGACAGCCGAGATACGCAGACTTGTTGCAGTGCGCAAACCAGTCAGACCACGGACCGCGTTTGCTCGCGTTTATTTTCTTCGAAAAAAAAGGCCTTATCCGGGTGGAGGGCGAGAGCATATAGAACTCTCAGATTGAGTTCCAGGACGAATGACGGTCATCAAATGGTGAGATCTGTGAGAGCGAGAAGAAAGCAAGCGACTGTGACGTTGTCACAGTGTGACTGCCTTGCTTCAACCACTCACCGACGGTACTCAAGATGTTTCAGGGACCATTGGACATCATTTCACTGGCAGATTTGGGGTCCTCGCGACTCACATGCGTCGAGGAAAATAGCCCGAGGGAAAGCGTCGGTGCCGCAGCCGCATTTTCGCAGTTGTGCAGGCTAAAAGCCGCAGCGCAGTTCGCAGTACGCGTTTCCAGATCCTACCGTTCTACATGGCCTTCCACCGATTCAGTTTCAAAAAACCAGCAGGCTGGATGAGGAAGAAAGGCACCCGTCTGGTTGCGTTGAGTCTTCAAGATCCAACATACGCGCAATGTATGCCTCTTTCTTTTGAATCTCCGTATTTCTAACTTGCCGCTACCAGTGGAGAAGCATTTTCAGGACGCTTGGAGGCATCCGAAGAAGCCGAAACCTCAGGTTCATGCTATCTTCGAGATAGTATTGACTGAAGAGAGCCTCATCGGGTTCTTGAGATATCGGTAAATGAATTGGATCTTCCGTCTAATAAATTTGCACTGAATGGTATTTCAAGCGCCCTGGTCGAAATTTCGCGTGTTCCCCGAAATGCAAATGAGCAACTGCTTTTTCATGGCACCAATCGTGCTTGTATGCTGGGCGACGAAAGAACACGGACGCGACTATGTACAGTGGCCGGATGTTTTCTCTGCTCTGTGATTCGCAACTCCTTTGACGTTGGAAAATGCGGTCAGTATCATTTACACGTTGACGGGCCTTGCTGACGCGGTTGGTGCAGGAAAGCGACATAAGTTTCGCAGGTATTTTCTTCGTCTCGCTAGCTTTCCGCGCTAATTATGGTCAGATTCGGGACGGGGATATACACTACTGCATGCTCATCTAGTCAGTTTATCCTCACTTCCACGTAGCAGATTATAACTACTCTACCAGAGGCAGACGATTATTTTACTGGGATTCCGGGTGAGTTCGCAGCCAAAGACGACAAGCTTTCGATTCTCATTTCTGACAGATTCTCCTTATCGTGCGGTCCTTGTCAACCGAGTTGTCGTAGGGAATCCGTTAACTCGACAATACAATGCCGAAGAACTGACAGAACTACCCTTCGGTTACCACTCTGTACGTATATTTTCTTTCTTGAACCGATGCTCCCGTTCTAATCCACAGCGTCAGGTTGTGGGAGTGCCCGGAGCCGATCTCAACTACGAAGAAACCGTGGTCTACGCCAACGACGCCATCCGTCCCGCGTATCTCATTATTTACGCAGCAGATGTTCCGCCCGAAGTCCGCGTTGCGGACCTCAAGTCGATCCTTTCGACGCTCTTCAAAACACCCGTGGCGTCCTGAGTGGCTGGATCACTCGTAATATATGCATTCTAGATATCGGTCATACTGTATACATGAGGATAAATGCTGGGACGATGGCGTCGGCACTGGGAACGAAAACGGATTCCTCGTCGGGAACCTGGCGTATCGTTAGGATCAATCAACAATGGAGGAAACCCATTCGCCTACTTACCTCGAAGTCCGATTCGACGGCGACATCACACGCTACCATGACTCGATACGGAGTGCTCGTGGCAGACGTCGCGTGGACATCTGCGAGGCTTGGATTCCTGTATGAATAAATTCCTTCTCCAAATCTAGGCGAGCTTCGTTGATTATTCTACCCGCAGAATACAAAATAAGTTATTGCGCACCGGCCGTTGTTGAACTGTTCTCCGAAAGCAAATTCATGGAACGACGATTTCACGATGCAACATATTCCGCACGACTTGAAGGTGCACAAGGTCGGTGTCTTCGTGCCCAGGTCGCAAATGCACTGAGCGCTGTGGAACACCCGAATTTCCTCCGTGGCACGTTGATTCGCACTGTAAAATTCGGCACGAATCGTCAGAGCTTCCAGCCATCACAGAGCCATGTTACCGGTATGCGTTGTGTCGCGCCCTGATATCGCGCGGGACGGAAACCTGATACACCTTATCGATCTTCGGACGTGCAGCGTTGGGGGACTCCCATTCACTGAGAAATTGAGAACGGACTGCATGAGTTAATCGGTGAGCGACGAACAGACGTTGGCGGCGAACGACGTTGACTTACTGTCCGCGAAGGATGCGCTGCCGACGCTGAGTTCTTTCAACCGGGGACCTGGGAATTTACGATCGCACGCGATGCACAGGTCGCCGCTACCGCGAGGATTTTCATGGCACGAATCGCATCCCTCTACCTGTCCCAAGCGGACAGCTTGTCTGCTGGGTGTGATCGCAGCTAGTTCCGGGCACACTACAGCATGAACACTCGCCTCCCATGGTCGTCAGAACAAAAGTTGGAAAACGCCGGTTTGCCCGTAGCGCGACATCCACGAAGTGCGCATGCAGACGGGCTGGGACCTTGGGCCTTTTTTGCACAGCTGCGGCTGCAATATTGGTGCCGAGAGCCTCCCGCCTCGATGAATTTCGGTTTTTGTCCGCATTGCTGACGAATCGTAAGTTAAGCCTCATCCGACGTACTCGGTACTCTCACCTCGCACATATCATTTTGAACCGGAGTTTGAGCTTTCTGTCGGGTTGGCCAGTGTAATAGCGAGGGCATAGTGCAGTGAGAGTTCCGTGCAAGATCGAAGTTGGGCCGACAATGCGTGTAGTGGGTTGTTATGAACTACACGTTCCTGCCTCGTTGGTATGTCCCTATCGATCTTATTTATGATACCTGGGCCGTGTTCCGTTTCAGCCAGCCTTCCCCGCCCTCTTGCCTCTGTTGGACCTTATGACTTCTCACATTCCGCTGGCGCTTTCGCTGCTCCAGACATTCGCGACGCAATACCCAGGAGGAAAGCAACTGTGGACACCACCCAGCGTAGTAACACCACCCGCCGCAGCCACCCAGAGCCCTCCAGCGGCGCCTTCTGCACCGATCAGCATTCCTCCACCAAACCCACAACGTAGCAACACTGCGAGCAGTGCTGCTATCGCTAGTATTAGTCCTCCTGCTTCAACCAATATTTCAAACCTGTGCGAGGTGAATAAATTCTCGGTTGCATTTCCA